>LACB01000244.1:0-40473 GCA_030142185.1 Penicillium thymicola
CCGAGCTATAAGTACGTGGACATGCTTAATCCCTCACAAGTAGTACCTACTTCCAACCTTCCAACCTTCAAACCTTCATATCGAAGCTCATTCCCAAGGTTAGTACAGAGACTTACAACATGGGACGGTCTACCATGGACGTCAACAACTCAAAGTCCCAAGCCGGTTGGGAAAACGATGGCAGCGATTCTGAAAGTGAAATCTCAATGGACGGACTGAACCTCGAAGAGAAAGACGATGTACTTGTCGTCGGAATCGACTTTGGAACCACGTAAGTGGCCATTCATGTTCCTATGCACGTACAATTGACCTTATAAACTTGGCTCCACCAGCTTTTCCGGGGTCGCATACGCAACAGCCAGCGAGTTTCTCAATAACAACATCACCCCGATTACCGAATGGCCTGGTTCTGGTCGTGATGAAGGTAAAGCCCCAACTCAGCTCTTCTATGAGCATGGGGAGACCTGGTGGGGTTATACTATCCCAGATGAGGCAGACCCAATCTGCTGGTTCAAGCTTCTCCTTCTCAAGAATGAGGACCTCCAGGAGGATGTCCAATCGTCCGAATTTTACATTCTCGCCAAGGAAAAGGTCCAGAGTGAGAATTTGAAGCCAACCGATCTGGTAGCTGACTACCTACGCCTTCTTTGGGCTCATACACTGAAGGTAATCGAGAAGTCCCGTGGGGCCGAATTTCTGCCCGCCCTGAGATTTCATATTGTGATTACTGTGCCCGCAATCTGGAAGGGGTATGCGAGACAAAGTATGGAAGAGGCAGCGCAAAAGGCGGGGCTATTGGCGCCTCGCGATATTGGAAAAACTCGGCTCAGCTTTGTCCTTGAGCCGGAAGCAGCTGCGATGGCGACCCTCACTGATCCCGAGCATAGTCATTTGGTTCAACCGGGCAATGTGTGGCTCATATTGGATGCTGGGGGTGGTACTGTGGTAAGTTTCGATGCAGATGACATCGTTCAGCGAGTCTCGGAAGCTAATATACGTCTCATAGGATCTTATCAGCTACAAAATTGGATCGGTAGCACCTATTACTATGGATGAGGCCGTTGAGGGGACAGGTAAGTTATACTTTAATCTATCGAACTCGAACCTCAAAGGGTCTCCATTATTAACACCGTATACACTAGGGGCACTATGCGGTGGTGTATTGATCGACAACGCCTTCCAGGGGTTGTGTAGGAGTCGACTCGGTCAACGCTGGTCACTTCTCAGCCCAAATAGCATCAAGGAGATTCTCGGTGATAAGTGGGAAAAAAGCTACAAGCGCGAGTTTATCCCAAAGCAGAACAAAGAAGAGTACCCTGTTCCTATCCCGGCCGAGGCTTTTGAGGGCACCGGTATAAACGATTCATCTCAGCTTCCCCATATCAAGAAAGCCCGAATCCATTTCCGAGAGTAAGGCTCACCCAACCCCGCCGTTTCCAGACCCTCAGTGGTTCCAACTGCTTATCCCCAGTAAACAGATCGGACATTTTGAAGGCCTTCAGGGATTCATTCACCCGAATCGACAAACTGATGAGTGAGCAAATCAAAAAAGCCAAAGAGAAAGGTCTTACCCTTAAGGTATGTTAGCGAACGTATTTTCACTTGCTTCGAACTGGAGCATCCAAGCTTATTCCCTCTAGGGAATCATCCTTGTCGGTGGTCTGGGGTCAAGCCCCTACCTCTATCAACATTTGAAGGATATACATGCGAAGGCCGGATTGACCATCATCCAATCTGTGGGAATGAAGCCGTAAGTTCAATTAGGCGACGTATCGTGAACCGTTAAACTGACAAGGCGATATAGACGGACTGCAATTTGCCGTGGGGCAGTCTACAAAGGGTTTGTTGAAGACCAACGTATGGGCGCACAGGATGAGGACGACGACTTGGTGGGAATGAAAACGTTCAGTGTCCCACCCCCAATTCGCGTAACATCTACAATTGCTCGCTACAGCCTTGGGACCACACACTATGATGTATTCGATCCCTCGAAGCATGATGAGTCCGACCCGGACTACGGATGGTCTTCCGATACAGGTGAATATGTGATCAACAATCGAGTACAGTGGTATATTTGCAAGGTATATGATGATCTCTATCGGGAACTAAAAGCATATTCAACTAACGGCTGCTATAATTTAGGGGGACAACATATCCAAAGCCGACCCTGTTCGGAAGCCCTGGAGGCGCTACTTGAAAAAAGGCGATTTCAAGGGCAGCTTCACTGATAAACTCGTTCAGTGCGCCAGTAGTAATCCCCCTCCCCGCGTTGATGACACTGTGAATGCCTTATGCGATCTCAAGTTCAGCCCAGATGTCAATGTTTCCAGCCTGGAAGACTTCACTAGTGCCGACGGAAAGAAGAAACGCAAGATCCTGGATTACGATTTAGAGATGGTTCCTTCTGGTGCTTCGATGGATTTCCATTTCTACGTCAATGATCAGAAGCAGAAATCTCACAGCATCAAAGCCGAATATGAGTAGTAATCCGTTGGTCTTGATGGTAGGGGAGGGGGACTAGGGTGGGTGCAAGATGTGGTCTGAAATTGTTCTCCATTTTTAAAGAACGTATTTTCCCATCTATCCAATTTTCTCAGATCAATCGATGGTGCAGTTGAGCATTTTGAACTTTGAATGTATCTTCCGTTCTCAAATGGAGGTTTCGTGGGACATTCGCAACCTAGAAGGATAACATTGAATTGGGGTTGAGATATTACTGTAAAAAGGCTTCAATGTTGCAAGGTCAATTGGACGCGTAACTTATGGTAAATACGTTTTTACGTATTTTACGAAGAATGTATTTTACGAAGAATGTTTGGAAAGAAGTAATTCATAACAAACCTGGAAGTTATCCATGTGCTAGTTCCGTGTGCCCCGGGTGGTCATTTTCGGTCCCCTGAAGGTCTGTTTAGGAATTCTCACGTTTTACTAGCGCCATAAGCAATTCATGCATCAACGTTGTCCCCCACAAGCCCTGGAGGGGAAGCAAGATACGTGGCACCATAAAGGTGCTTCGTGTCGCGATCGGCCTAGTAGACGGCGACCTTGAAGAGGTCCCCGAAACTTGCTCGGAAGGGCCCGAATCCCTGTAAGTCGGTCAGCCGGATTAGCCGCATGGGACTCTGCCAATAATATACTTCGCCATGCCAAGGGCAACTGCAACTTACGAGGTGTATGCCAATAGACTATTTACACCCAATTTTAGTTCATGCATCTGATAGGTCTATCTCATGCATTGTCACTCTCTCCTTCATTCTCTAAATGGAAAGCGTTGACAGGCAAAATCCCGCATTCCGGGGCTGACAGCCTTGATATTGAGCAGGCCGCATTCATTGGTGCTCAGAGATGCAGATGGGGATGTGGCTCGTTCGGTTACGAAGCGGATAATACGACGCTATCCCGAGGTCATAGTATCTACATATGTAGGATCTCCTACCGTATGAGGGTTTCTACAACCTCCATGTGCCATTTTGTCCCGAGATTTCAATTTCTACCAATTTCTACTAGTTACTATTTTTTATTCGTGAGGTGTCTAAAAAAAACGCGGATTTACGATATACGCATAGAGAACTTGGAAAGGAACAAAATCACAAGTTAATTATATTTATTGTATTAATTCTGGTATTAGGAAATATATGAGCGCTGAGAAGTTCCACGACATTTCGAGTATAGCTTAGTGCTAGAACCTTCCAAGGGACGGACTTATAGAAAGGAACATGTCAATTAAGATTACTCAAAGAGTGAAAATCTAACTATGTGACTAAGGTGGTGGATGTTCAGGATGGGCCACCTTGCCAGACCGGAAGATACTATTAAAAACATCCCGGCGAGACCGAGAGCTTCTGCCCACCGGGGGAGGCAGATCAAGTTCCACTTCCATCTTGACCTGCAACTCATTCACAAGAAAGCCATCCCCGGACGACATACCCCGCTTCATCAGTGCGGGAGCTAGGACAAGCTGCACTTCATAGGTCTGCCCCTTTTGCCGTTTGTGGGTGGATGCGTGAATCGTCTTGTCAAATTGACAGGGGATCTGGCTAGGAAAGTACCAGCGCCACATCGCTACCTGCTGGCTCAACGCTTGGTCGAGAGCCAAACTGTCAACCAAAAGCGTCGACAGTCGCTCAATAAGGTCCCGCTTCTTCCGATAGACAATAGGCTCCAGCATCTCAGCGATCCTCTGTGCCATCTGCGAAACAAACTCTTGCTGGCTGTCATATTCCCGGTCCGGACTTTCAGGCATCGATTCAAGTAGCATATTGGTGGTATTGGCTCTCCATATTATCCGATTACGTTCTATCTCCGCGTCTGCGTCTGAAAAATCATCTTCCGATGGTCCTAAGAATCTTGTCAGTTATTGAACCAAGGCCGCACTCTTCAGTGGGATATGGAATACCTATCAAACCATGAAGGATATGTATTGCGTTTCCCACATCCGTAGGTGCCCAACAAAATCGATGGAAGACCTTTTTCTCCAGGAAGGCCCATATAAAAGCCCGGATGATGCTTGGCCGGGCTGAGGGAGATTCTATATACGCCTCCAGCGTGTGCTCGGGGATTTTGAGATATTTTTGGAGTAAGCTGAATGAGCTATCCGAAATCCGAGGGTCATGACCGTCAAGTTCTCCGTAGTCTAGGCAAAAGCTGCGGATATCCAGCCTAAGGCAGGTGACTCGCGTGGTTATCTCAGCATCTTCCAGCTGATGACGAACCTGATGATGGTTCATTGCGGCTCCCATCTTGTCATTAGCGTCTTGCAATAAGAGGTGCCACTTCCTAGCATCTTGCTGCTTGTGCTGTAGCGAGAGCCGTGTCTTGCTATGCTCTTGTCTCTCCTCTTCCAAGGACTTTGCATTCCGTGAACATTTCTCTTCCCAGAAAAGTACTTCATTCTTGGCCTTCCGATGGGCAGTCTGAAGCTGATCTTTCTCTGCGCGCTCTGCCGCCAGTTCTTGCTCCTGTTGAAGGTATTTCCGGTGCCAGTGGCTGACATCATGGGGAGGTTCGGGATGACTGGGAAGAGATGGTTCAGCCTTTCTTGCGTGCTGTTGTGGACCTGGACGGGGTTCCTGTGCCTCTGAGAAATTAGAGACAGGCGAAGGCGCTGGGTTTTCATAGAAGGCTCTCGTAAACTTAGAATCAGGATGGCTCTTATCGGTGGCTATCATGATCGTATTTGGGGTGGCCCGATGGCCGTGTCCTGTTATGTCGGGGGGCTGCTCCATTTTGCGCGTAACTGTTGCAATTATAGGCAACGAAAACTCGGTGATGAAACTTCCCTACACTTGAATGTCCACAGATGTTGTGTGATTCTAGGGGAAGATGAGTGTCACGGCGGGGTTGGTTCTCATTTTTCAGAGCATTGGTTCGGGTCCAGGTCCTCAATTCTGACCCATTTGTGTATACAAACGGCGTAACTTTCATGACAGCCCTGTAAGATAGCACTAGTAATTTGCATACCGAGTGGGGTTGGAGGGAGGGTTGCAATCTTGAGCTGCATAACGTGGCGGAAATCTTAGGAAAAGAACCAACCCGACTGCAGTCCCCGTATCCACGGAAGCCATGCCATCTGAAATGAGGGGTAGGATTAACAGGGGTTTGACTTGCAGCCTAGACGGTCTAGGAACATTGTTGAATGCATCCATTCCTAACCGAAAGAACAATGCTGCTTGTGACTCTGTGCAGCGGCATATTTTCCTCAATGTGCCCGGCTCTGCAGCTTGCAGACGTAGCTTCATCAGACGTGAGATGAGTGGTTGGACTGACCTAGAATCACCGCCGAGTATCCACATGAGCCAACATTATAAACACCCCTGGATGTCTTTGCCAGTTTATCCTTACTAGAAACCTAATCCAACAACTTCGAATCGCCAAGATGCCGAGGGGAGGCAGTTACATGACAAAAACTTCAGACTTTCGCAAAGCCCATGGGAAAATATTCCAGACCTGGTTGAGCCCAGATAGGCAGGCAGCCTTGCATAATTGCTTGGTTATCGGTATCGACTTTGGGACTACGTGAGTCTCCCATTGAAACTTCATCACAATGGTCTTATACTGATACCCGGTGCTGAGAACAGATTTTCAGGTGTCTCATGGGCGACGGTGGCCGGCTTCAAAGAAGAAAATATCAATGTCATCACCAAGTGGCCGGGGAGCAACCGTGAGCAAGCGAAGGTGCCTACTCAGCTGTTCTACGAAGATGGGGCTACAGTACCCATATGGGGTTGTGAGATTTCCAATCGGATTGAATCATTACAATGGTTCAAGCTTCTTTTGCTGCGGGACGACGACATGTGGAAAGATCTTCGGGAGTCGACGCAGCTTAATACAGCCAAGCGGATGCTGCGCGAACAGGGAAGGACGCCCGAGGGTTGCATTGCGGACTATCTCCGCGCCCTTTGGAACCATACCCTCAAGATGATACTCAAGGCTCACCCCAACCATCTGATTGAGGCTCTGCAGTTCCATGTGGTTCTCACTGTGCCCGCCATTTGGAAGGATTATGCACGCACGGCCATGAAAGAAGCCGCTGAGAAGGCGGGGATTCTTGAATATCGTAGCGCCGGTGAGACCACCCTCACATTTGCCCCCGAGCCCGAGGCAGCCGGATTGGCAGCACTACTTGACCGTGAAACCGAACTCTCCCAAGAAACTGACCCGGGTGATGTGTTTGTGATTTGCGATGCTGGAGGAGGGACCGTGGTAAGTAGCGCTCAATTCCGTTACGACGATGCTTTCTAAGGCACCGACTAATTGCCGTCGCGCTGTCATAAGGATGTGATTACCTACGAGATTCAAGACACGAAGCCTCTCCAGCTACGCGAAGCGGTCGAGGGTGATGGTGAGTCAATCATATTCTCTCTTCGCTCCGTCATAGAGAGAGATATGCAAGCTGCAAACATGCTAACAATGTACAGGCAGTGTCTGTGGTGGAATCTTTATCGACGAAGACTTCAAATCACAATGCAGAGCTCGTATCGGCCGCAAATGGTACAGCTTTAGCCCTGCTGATATCAAAACTATCCTAGCAGAAGAATGGGAGTCCGGTATCAAGTCACGATATTCTCTACAGGACCATCGCCCTTTTTGGACATTGTCAATACTGCATGGCCCGTTATCTGGTGCAGACTTGAATGATACATCCCGCAAGCCCCATATCAAGAACGGGTATATCTACTTTCCTAGGTACGTCTCCTCAATCGGTGCAATGATTACTTTCCACTGACTAGGAACTTAGCTCTGATATCAAAACGGCCTTTGACACTAGAGCTGTTCCTGGTCTCCTAAAACTGGTGGACAAGCAAATAGAAACGGCTGAAGGCAAAGGCCATGATGTGACTGTAAGCAAGAGTATCTTGTTGTCAGTTCTAGGATGCTTATACTACCAAGGGAATCATTCTTGTCGGGGGCCTCGGCTCCAGCCCCTATATCCACGAACGTCTCGAGGCCGAATATTCACATCGGGGTATCGAAATCTGTCGGTCTAACGCCATCAGGAGGTAGGTCTTTTTGCTGCTACGTTTGACCGGATATTGTTAACTAAGATATGATTAAAAGACATACTGCCATCTGCCGTGGAGCCATCCTCAAAGGGCTCATGGAGGCCCCTATCTCCGTGGAGGTGCCTAATGCTCCTACTATTCTTTCAACCATCTCTAGGACGTGTCTCGGCGTCAACTCAATATCTCGATTCGTAAAAGGGGTTCATCGCCATAAAGATAGGTATTTATGTCCGGCCGAGGGTATTTACAAGGCGAAAGATCAGATGTCGTGGTATATCGAAAAGGTAGGCACAATTGGGTATTTCCTACCGCAAACTTGCATGTTAACAACTACCACTAGGGCGAGGAAATTATGAGGGCATCTCCTATCCGGAAAGAGTTTTACAGAACATATACTAGGAGAGAAGAATTCCCACCGTCTTCCTTCGAAGTGGTGATTTATCAGTGCGAAAACGAACGGCCGCCTAAAAGATTGACCAGTCCTGGTGTGACGCTTCATTCCACCATTAACTTCGATCTTACAGGCTTTGAATACGATGAGCTTGAAAGTCACAAAGGTCCCGGTGGTCAGAGATGCAAGAGGTTCCATTACACGCTTGAGATGGTACCCTCAGGTGCCTCCACGGAGATTTCAATCGAGTGTGAAGGCAAGAGGGTCGGATCAGAAAATGTTTCTATACAGTTAAACTAGCGATTGTACTCCAGTTTGCTGAACATCCCAACACCAATAACTATACATTGAAGTTCCATCAATCCCACTTCCATCACAAATAAACATAACAAAATGGCCCAGTAGTAGTACCCATCAAATCCCTCAAAAGCAACAGACCCCCGATTCCCATTAGCATACCAACATCCAACAAATAATCCAATGTAACATTCGCGAAGCAGGCGTATCCATAAACCCAAGAGGCAAAACTAACCACATGCAGTTATTCACAGGTCCGTACTTTACAACTTCAATCTACTCTTGTTATCATAGGCGCTATATCAGTCACGTGTCGGTACTTATCTACCCGGGAAAAAGTATCTGGCTTCGCGCAATTCTTCTCCGGTCAACATATTATTTCTAATACGTGATTAACACATCTTGTGTTAATTAATTATCAAGATGTGAGTCGTACTGAATGCAGAGTCCGAGTCCGAGTCATTATACCTCATGTTCCCTCGATCTCTTCTGCAACTTTGGAAGATTGCCGAATACTAAACAATCCCCAGGCATTGCTTCCGCCGGGCCGTTTCTCGGTTTCAATTGTCCCCAGCCATTTCGCGTTCATCGATCACCGCCTCTAGTACAGTGCTGCGCTCAGCATGTCCCACTCCTGCGCTGTTCGCCTACCCAACCCTCACACAGACACGGTTAAACTCGACCAATGAAGGCGGTCCACGAATTCCGGTCAGATATCTTGAGTCTATCAAACCGGATAGGAATCCAGAGGACTACCGTCTGGAAAGACAAGAACGCAGACGTCAGTATATGAGCGAGGGCCCTTTACCGAAGACCACCGTGTACGTGGGCAACCTCTTCTTCGACGTAACCGCAGAGGACGTGCGCAAGCAGTTTGAGAAATTCGGTGCCGTGGAGAACGCATTGATTGTGCACGATGCCCGCGGGTTGAGCAAAGGGTAAGTTCCCAAAACCGACGATTGACAGCAGCAGCAATGCAGCTGAAACCCCTATCAGACACTGACCCATTCTCCCTTCCAGTTTCGGCTACGTTACCTTCTCCACCGTCGAGGAAGCCACGGAAGCAATCAGACAACAGC
This sequence comes from Penicillium thymicola, assembly GCA_030142185.1. Taxonomy (NCBI): domain Eukaryota; kingdom Fungi; phylum Ascomycota; class Eurotiomycetes; order Eurotiales; family Aspergillaceae; genus Penicillium; species Penicillium thymicola. The sequence continues at coordinate 9,270 of LACB01000244.1, forward strand.
ACGGAGGCGTTTTCGAAGGCCGTGAGGTGGTCGTGCAGTTCTCCAACACGACGTACAGATCCATGACCGACAACAATCCTAGCAAGACCCTCTACATGGGCAACGTGCCCTATGAATTGACGGACCAGGATCTGCAGGATTTGTTCGATGATATCTCCGGTGTCACCGATGTCCGCATCCCCGTCGACCGTCGCACGGGTTTGCCCCGTGGATTCGGACACGTCGACTTCGTCGACGTGAACAGCGCTTCCCTCGCCAAGGAGGTTCTCTCCCGCAAGGCGCCTTACGGCCGCAAGCTGAATGTCACCTTTGCTAAGAGCAAGGTCTTGACCCCTGAGGACCACCAGCGTCACCAGCAGAGGAGGCTTGAGAAGAAGAGCTTCTACAACAATCGCCAAGGTGCTCGGGATGATGTCGAGTCTGAGCAGGCCTCCAATCACACTGAGACTGAGCAGAAGCAGTAGAGAGGGTTATGTGTGAATTCTATAAAATGTACAATAGTGTCCCAATTTGGCAACCGGAAAAATTCCAATGATGTATGTATATTAAACAGAAATGATTATGTCTACACCTACACGTACCATTATTTGTCTTACATGGTTTAATCATTTTCAATTTATCTAGAGAAGATCAATTCCCTCCAGGGCTATATACGTGTAGGTATATCTAAGTGACATGTTGGATGGCCCAGGCATCCCATGTGACAGGTCCTTGTACAACATAAACAGGCAGATAGCTCCTCTCTCCCCTTTCTCTCTTCCTCCCTTTCTCTCCCTCAGTCCACTTCATGCCATGGGCCCACATACATTGTTCCCTCGCAAATCTCCATTGTATTGCGACTCCAAAACATATCCAAAATCTCATGTCATACGCCGTCGTTTCAGCAATAGATCCCGCACATCACCAGAGGACCTTTTATCTGATCCTGCGTTTTTGTTTGCAACTCGACACTCCATGATAAATTAGGCAAGCGCATATCCTCATGCACAATACCGAGCGCATAGATCTCTTTCTTAGACCTCCGAATCAGTCTTTCCAGGTCCGGAGACATCTCCGAAAACTTTTCTAGGTTCCCACCACCCTATGCCATGATCAGCATATGGCGGATCTCACCAGCCCCATGAAGGAAGTACTCCAAATCAGCCGTGCCTAGAAACACAGGTATTGCCAAGTCGATTTCGCGTGGAACTTCCAGCTAGTGGAGGGGTGTTGTCCCCTTTCCGAGGACTGTATAACCGTATACGCTAAATGTAACTTGGAACGGTGCTCCATATGAACCGATGTGAGCATATGGTATGCAATACTCATCAACATCTTTATCTAGTTGGATTTCTAGCTGTTTGAAAAATACCTCTGCTGTTATTTGATGTTGTTTATCAAGAAGAACTAACTACCTAGGTATCCCGATCTGCATATGTCACGTACTTTTACATCTAATCTTGTTACATGCATGGATGGGAGATATCGGTCAGAACATTTGAATTAAACAAAAGTGGTGAAAAGAATCCATTCCCCTAGCAGATCATTCTCGAGGAAAGTAGCGACATTCAAACAAAGTACGGCCATCCTCATGACTCTTTCTCATCAGTTGGAACCCGTTCGGAAAATTCGATGCCACAGGGACTTTGGATTTGAAGTCTTTTGGCGCTTTAATGGGCAAAAAGACCAATTTACCAGGTTGAGAAAGTAACGCGAGCCCTGCATGTCAAGCCTGGCTTCGATATTTCCTCTAATCTCCTCTTTATCTTCCTCTGGAAACTCGAAGCCTCGAAAGCAGATACAGCACTGACACTCTATAGTGCAATATGGCCTCTGCCTTTCTTCCTCTTCTCTTCTTCACACCTCTATGCGCAGCACCCACACTTCCCGGCCACAACATCCACCTCGATCCGAACAGTCCTGTACTAGTTCTTCTCGCATAAACCATTTAGGATCACGCCTTAATTTATCATAGGGTACTTTAAAGTAGGGTCTAAGCATAGATGTCGCTGCGTGAAGGATTTGCTCATCTATTGCATATTGTAGTTGAACCTCTTTAAGCTGTTGATTCGTCTTTTCAAGCTTGGCCCTGGTAGACTCGACAGCCGTGGTCTTGTCAGGCTGGAGCCGATCAGACTCGATAGCTATGGTCTTTTGTAAGGCCATAGCTCTATGGTGTAGCATTTCCTCAACCTGCGACAGTTCGCGTAGAGCGTGCTCGGCAAGAAGCACATTGACGATTATTTTCCGTTCGAAAGGGTAAACCTCCATGGTCGCGAGTGGAAAGCTTAGCAGAGAAAAAGTAAAGCCTTGGAAAGTACCTCGGAGGAGAAGATTGAAGAAAGATCAGTTATAAGTATCCCTGAGTCATCGTGCGATCACCCTCCGAAAATGATCTAGTTGCGTAAAGGTTTTCTGAAGGTTCCAAGGTTGATGTTGCTGACTTGTATACCATGGAGACATCCATGGATATATATGTACCTGTCTTGGCCTTCTTCATTGTGTATGTTATCCACAAATACTATTCATCCAAGCTGGCACCGAAAAGGAAGGAACGACAAAACTTAATCAAAGTCATGTGATCTAGGTGCCTGCCTGTAGGTATATAAACCCCTACTTTCTTAGTTTAATCAATTAATCATTCTTCCTCTGCTTTCTCCCACACAGAAGCGATCTAGTTCAACAGGTTGCCCAACAATGAATTCCAAAATGGCAACCACACAGAACGAAACTCCTGCCTGGCAGAGTGTGGTCCCTGGGGCCTATGGCATCGTCGGCCTAGTTGTTGTGATGGCCTTCATCGTCTGACTGATTCGGTATGTGCAGCCTACTTTGTTCTGTCGTATTGGTCCGTCATGCTAATGAAATGTATGTCCAGCTTTTTGGCCCGTGAGGCTAGACTCAGTGACCCTCAAAGGGCACTGACAGATGATTTCCTCCGGCAAGTTGCCAAGAGAAAGAAGGCCGAGAGGCCCGACAACCCCGATGAGGCGGAGAAGAAGGAGAAGAAGAGATGGAAGCTGCTTACCAGTGAGCATACCCTAGATGTACTTTTTGGAAGGTATTGGGAAGGATATATACTAACCAAGAATGTCCGTCCCTAGGCGCTTTCGACTTTTCCGCCCCCGCCACTAATGAGGACGAGGACAGCGAGGGACCGACCTCCCTCCCCATTCTCCACATAATTGTGAAGGAGTCTGGTGTTTCCACGGTGGGAGCAGAAAAAGAAGAAGACTTCAACGGGGAGGACGTTCGGATCCGGTGGGTCCGTGTCCCACGCGGGTACCGTCTCCCTCCGAAGTCGAAGAAGGCCAACGTACTGGCCGAAGTCGTCGATGCCCTCCAGGGCAGCAAATAAGCTGACCGTGTTGTCTCTACCACCTACCCCAGGAACCGGCCGCTCACGTAGGCTATTGTATATACATGGCGCTTGCCATGTTGACTTGTGCCGGCTTGTGCAGGCTTCTTGGTCTTTTTTGGCCCATCCTTGTTTGTGCGTGATTTTGAATTGTTTGTTTGTCTTCGGTGCTTTGGATTTCGCTTTTCTTTATTTATACCCTGGTGTTGGTGTTGGCGATTGTGCTCTTTGTTCTGTTTTGATATTAATATCAAAATATTATTTATTGGGTTCCTCCATTATATTGTACTGCCTACTCTTATATGATGATGATGATGGTGATGATGATGTTCTCATTAACCCGATGTAGCTCGCTATTACATATATGATTGTCACTCCCCTCTAGCCGCTGGTCGGAAAGGGGAGAAAAGAGGAAAAGTCTCTGTCACGAATAGAATGCTCGATGAGAGAGCCGCTTATATTGATGCTGAGTAGGATGCTTTTGGAGAAAGACTATCTGGCGCAGCGTCTACAATCTGATGCGATGCGCATCCTCGACTTGCCTATTGATCCCATATTTTTGGGTGGACCGGATGGGGAAAAAGCATTACTAGATAAAGACTCATCATCTGAGCCGGCTGCGTTACCTACGTCGAAAAAGGTAGGGTGTTAGACGGGTATAAGGATGTGCTAGAAATAGTATGATCCGATATATCGATCAAATCTGCACACCCAAAAGATGAACTGGTGTATATTTTAGCGTTCTTATTGGACGACTATTTTCTGGATATATATAAGAGTTCGATTCCAACTCTCCATTCAAAAACAAAACAAAAGGTTGAGCAATGCAATTTAGTAAGGGAATTCGCCCTCAACTCTCTCCACAAGTCCCTGCTCCTTCTGCAAACGATCCTGCTCATCCAGATACGGCATCAAAATCTTATCCCAACTGGACTTGCCTTTATAGTAAGAAACAGTCTCATCCCAATTCTGAATAGCCTCCGCCAATCGACCAGGGATATGAGGCTCCTGAGCCAATTTAGTGACAGGTTCGAAATACGTGCGAATGGTAAACAGAATCGCCCCCGAGCGTGGCAGCCGACGTAGTGTCTGCCTTTCTGAGCGGAAGTGGATTTCGTCAATTGTCAGGCCTTTGCCGTTGGCAGTCGCCCATGCTGGTGATTAATACAGTTAACATCTGCTTCATCTATAAAGGGAGGGAATGGGGAACGAACATGCTACTTCCGTTCCTTGTTGATCGCCCATGCGGTGGGACCAGTGGAGTCCGTCATCGAGCTGGATGAAGAACTGTAGTTTCTGTTAGAACTATATGTCCTGTAATTAATGAGGCAGTGGATGGATTGAACATACATTGTTTCTCTCCACTGGCTTGTCCGGGGTGAGCTTTAGCATGAACTTATTCATGGCTTTTTGTAACTTGGCCGCATAATGGGGAACGCCAGCTTCGAAGTGAAGCGTATCTAGGGACATGCGGAATTTCTCCCTGAGGCGCCAGAAGCCGGGAAGACAGACGGCGGCTGCGTCGAGGTGGTATTCTCCATCTGTGTTGCATTAGAGATTGCGCATTTTGAATTCCCAAGCGAAGAGAACATACCATCATTTTTCATCATCAGCACTAAGTCATCCTGAACCAGCAGAGCTGATGTTGCGAGAGCCTCGTCGGGGGTTGCTATAGTTATAAAGTCAACCGAAATCCTTTTTGCAGGAGCGTTGATTCTGAGCATACCTGCCGGGAATGGAAACGCCTCCCCGGTAAGGCTATTATGCACTTTCCCCCCTTCCAATCGGAAGGTCTTGGGATAACGATGTGTCAGATGACTGACCAATTCCTCATTAAGTTCAAAACAAGCATCTTTCGTGACTGCATTATCGACATATTTGATGTGTTCTTTGAAATCCTTTTTCAACTCCGCTGCTTTCATATCGTGGTACCGAAGAAAGTAGGAATCCATTTCAATCCAGTTGTCCCAGTGTAGTTTGCGAATTCCCATTGTAATGAAATTGGGCCCGTGTCGGAACGGGCGATACAATTTGGGATTATTTGAAGCCGTATCATTAGGATGAGGGCTGGGAAGTGGTTTGATGAATGGTTCTTTCTCCGGTTGTTGTATTTGAGGTGTGCTGGATTTACGGCGAATTGGCCATTTCACAATTACCCATGTGAGGATGGACAGGAGTAGACCTAGAAAAGGAAGGGCGCCTGATGCAGGCGCGATGCTGATGGGAATCATTGTTTTTCGTCTAATGTTGAAGTTCGTTGACGGTAACACTTGTAGTAGTATACATAGCCGATGGGGTGTAGGTGCTCTTAAATAAAGTGTGTATACATACTAAGTTGCATGTCCTAAACTGGGACACTTGATAGAGTATCTTAAACGCGCTAAACCTAATCAGGTAAATATTTGGGCCACAAACGACCTAAGCGACCTGGGAGTTGAAGTATCCACCCGTTTAGGTATAGTGTGTCCCGATAAGAGTTTTATATGTGGATATCCCCACTTAAGTACTGTGGACAGGGCTGCATTGAGTGCGACTTCCCCGCAATTCGGAAACTCTCCTATCTTGTCCCTTCCCAAGGTCTCCTAGGCATTCCCAATGTGGTGAACGGTTGGAGATGTCGTCATATTCTCGGCCCACCTGTGTGGGATTCAAAAATATCGACGGGTGGTCTGGTCAGTAGAGGCCAATGGTAGTTTCGGTAAGATTGTCAAAAAGTGGCTTCGAGTGCTTAACATTTAAATTGGAATAGAATTCTTTAGATTACGTTTGGAGATTAATGGAGGTGTCAGAAATATAAGTATTAAGACTATGTCAACGCAACTAACAAGCGCGCTATGTAAATTTAATTCCAAGTTACTAATGCTCAGCTTCTTCTAGAGGCCCTTTGAAATCTGTATCCAAGTTAGTACTTCATCTTCGAGTCGAGGGAATGTAAATTCTTACATCTCCGTCCATAGAACATATACCAGCCCATACTTAAAGCCACACAACCCACAAACACAACAGACGCATAGGTCATGGTTTCACTGGTGACAGGAAGCGTGACAGGCATACTGAATAGAATAACCTGGAAAGAAATCCACAACAGCGCAAGGACATTCGCCGACTTTCCAATGAGGGGATTCAGCTTCCAGCGCGACTGACTAATTTCCACACGGTGATCAACAAACAAGCTGATCGCGATGGGAATCGCATACGCCACAGCTAACGCGATCACGCCCACCGACGCAAAAGCCGTGAATGCACTACTGCTTCCGAGGTAGGTAAGCCCCAGTAGCATTTCAATAGCAGTAACCAAGCATAATGCCGCCAGTGGGCTGTCCCTGACAGTGGATGACCAGAGGTGCGAGAATGGGATTGCATTGTCACGCGAGAAGGCCCAGGTACATCTCCCGGCGGTGGTTGTGATACTAATGGAGCAGAAAAGGGCGACGAATAGAACCAGAATCATGAGGACGATCGAGGCTGCGGGTGAACCTGTCACCATGTGGATGATATATGGCAGGGCTTGGCCATATGGCGCAGCAATGATGTCCGCTAGTGGTGGAAGAGTGAAGCAAATTGGCACAGTGAATACCAGCGCTGCAACACCGGCTACCACAGGTACTAGGCTGATAGCTGTGGGAATTTGGACTTCTGGTTCTGTACATTCTTCTGCCATGGAGGTCACCATCCCCAGTGCGGAGAATGCGTAGGCTGGAGGCAGTAGACCGATGAAGAACGTAAAATGCTTCTCCCAGCCAGAATAGCTGGGGTCATACCCAACAAAGCCTGTGTAGGCATCGTGACGACCGGTTTTTGCAAGGACGAGGAGGGTTATGGCGAGTGTGATGCATGTGACGACCGAAAACGCCGCGGAGAGTGTGTCGATGAGAGGAAGGAGGTGGTCTGCGAAAAAACATATCATGAAAACTACAAGACAGATAGCGTAGAAGATGAGAAGGAGTTGCCAATCAGAAGCTGTCCAGGCGGGATAGAAGATAGACACAGTTGCAACTATGAGAGAAGCGATTCCAAAGTTCACTGAAAGCGATATGGTCCAGTTTCCGATGAGCCAGATCCAGCCTGTGACAAACGAGACCAGCTTTCTGCTGCCGTTGTTCTTCAGGAGCCGGAATGACCAGTGGTAGATACCAGATGAGGTAGGGTATCTCGAGGCAAGTTCTGAAAGAGAAAGAGCGACGCACGTATCTAGTGCCAACACTACCAGAAGTCCAATGAAGAGGGAACGTTGGCCGCCGCCATATACGGCATTGATCAGGGCGCTACCGACACCGTAGGGGATGGAGGCAATTGACAGGGACATGAACAGCATGCTCGACAACTTGCGCGTGCGGCGCAGCTGAGGCTTGTACCCCAATTGGTATAGCTGTTCATCCTGGTATGTGCCGAGCTCATGGGTTTCGAGTTTGTCGCACGACCCTATGCTGGGGACTTGTTTCTCCATGATTGTCTCCGTTGGTTGCCCCAATTTGGAATAGAGAAGACTGTCCGGTTTATACATTCATTCTGTGGGTATGCAGCATTGGTCTTTATACCGTTTCCCCACAGCATGAACCTGGATAAGAAGCTTTGTTCTAGTCCAACAAGGGAAAGCAGTTGGGCCATTTATCTTTTTGCTCCCGGCTTAATGAGGAAGCCATTATGGCAGGGTCACGTATCTATGACATTCCCAGGGCTGTTATCATGGTCCCCATGGCCAAGCTTGGAACTACTATATTTGCAGTTAGACGATTGCGGGGTAGGGCCACCTGGCCCATGGGACTGGTTCAGTTGGGCTTATCGGTACCATGCGTCGGTCCTGTTGAGTGGGTCCAAGTAATGGTCATGGAAGTTGCCCAAAAACTTTCCCAATTGGGTTTACCTCGATCTCGGGGCAATTTGCTCTTCCTCTATCAGAACTACAGATATGCAGATACGGTACAGCTCCCGCCCCGCTCCGATTTCGGCGCTGTTCTTGCCTCTATCTTAAATATTGGAAGATAATACGATTACAACTATTGAACATTATATCGTGTTCTCGACGTAAGCCAAGGCCAGTTTGGAAACCGACCTTCACCTCTAAATCTTCGTCCACAGTGCCGTAAATAAATGTTCCACCTAGAATTTTGTCTCGAAGGTGGTCCGTTAGTTCTTCCCGGGATTTCACGTTTCCACTAGGAAGTCGTGCTTGAACACGCGGACGATCCGGAAATGCAAAATCGTGAATTCCAAATCCAAATGGCGCGGGTCCGGACAGACAGGTACCCGAACTATGGAAATCTGGATATTAGGCACCATTGGCGTATTTGAGGAAGTGACCCAGCTAATCACATCTTGAAATATGGAAATCCTCATCGTCTTCATCTTGCTCAGTGGCCACACGCTTTCAACGGCCCCAAGAAACATTTCGCGCCATTCATCTGTAACCAGCGCTGACAGAATGATTCCATTCATACATTCATGAAATATCGTCTTCAGGTCCTCTGGTGGCGAGACATTTGCTGTCTCGCGAACTCGTCGAATAATATCTCTAGGAGCGTCATCACCCCAGTTACTCCAGTCTTTGATGCCCAAATCAGCCTAGTACTTAAGCATGTGACGTAACTGTTTATCATCGGTCGAGTGTCTCTGCATAGCACTGATCTCATCGATGCGGTCTTAAATGAACTGCCGATTTGAGGACTCCAGTTTGGCGCGAAATCGCTCAACGGCCAGACGCATGGCCTCGTCTGGGTTGGTGTCTGATTATATGACGTTCGATATGGCCGGTGTCGAAGGATGGATCTTAGAGGGGACAAAAAGACAGGAAAATGAGGATTGAGATCTCATGTCCGGAGTGGAGTTGGGAACTTGAGCACTAAGATGGAAGTCGAAAGGTTTCGGGTTACGGCTCCTTTCGGCTCGCACTGACTTCGGGCCGTTCTTTGCTTTTACCTCGCAGGTATAATGCGACTACAATTATTGAACATGTTGTTTTATGAGTATAGAAGTTCTCGTTTTCAAATTATATACACAAATTCAACCCATGGTCGAGCCCGCTGGAGGAAACCCTCCCCAGCTAGTAAGGGCAATGAGCCTCAACCTCAATTTCAATCACCATCCCCTCAATTCCCAGCTTGCCAATCTCGACACAGGTCCAAATGGGCCGATGACTAGGGAGAACCTTCTTGAAATTGCCGGTGACCATATCGAACGTCTGGTCCACATTGATGTGATAGCTGCGCACTGCATAGACATTTTCCCACGATAAACGCGGGTCAACGCTCTTCAGGGCCTTTTCGACATTATCAAAAGCGACAGCCACTTGTTTTTCAACGTCTGGGTGGACATTGCCACTCTCGTCCCAGCCACCTTGGCCAGAGGTTTTGATAGTGTTTCCGATGCGGACGGCTTGCGAGTAGTGGAAGGATTCCGAGTTTGCCTCGGTGCCGGCGTAGTTGAAGAATTGCATGGCTGTTTTATTCGTGGATTTGGAGGATGAATCCAATAGGTGGAACAGAAGTAGATAGAAAGAGGTAGGGATTTTTAGGTGCGACGAAAGGAAATGGAAGTACTCGACCTATTTAAACAGCCACTCAGGGCATTCCTCCATTCGGAGCATTCCTCTTGGGGAATGTACAGAAAATGGGGTACTTCAGATATGGTAACTATTCTGACCATGCCCTTTAAACTACCTGAAAAGGATACCTACGCAATCTTGTATAAATTGTGGATGTGGTGGAGATAATAGCCAAGATTTCGGCTTAAGATGGGTATGTTACTTACCTTGGAGGGCATCTTTCTTGACATCTTACACGGCAATGACTTGAATGGAAAGTAATTGGACCAAGTCATCGAACCGTCAAAGTCCCTCCATCCTCCAGAACCACACGCCCCCTCATCTATAGGACCCCGCATTTCCCAAATAGGCAAAAAGATAGGCCACGCCCATATCAAAATTTCCTTGGCTTGTCCCCAGAAAACATTGCTGTTTGTCACGAAATGAATTAAATGTTCTAATTGTCCATGAGGGTCATGATATAAAGCCTTGAACCTTGAAACCTAGGATTTTTCAAACCCCAGAAACTTCAATCTACATTTCACAATGGCGCAACCTATCCAATTAACGGCTCCTAACCAGGTCTCTTATTCACAACCTACTGGTGAGCAGGCAGTTCTTCAGAAGTTTGAGCGTGGTGGCTGATTGTTTGAAAAAGGACTTTTCATCAACAATGAATTTGTGCCCTCTATCTCCGGCCAGACTCTCTCGGCTGTCAACCCTTACGATGAATCCGTGATCACCAGCGTCGCATCTGCTGGCCCAGAAGACATCGACCTCGCTGTAGCCTCTGCCAAAAATGCCTTCAACTCAGAAGAATGGCAATCACTGGCCGGATATGACCGAGGCCTCCTATTGACTCGCCTCGCGGACCTCTGCGACCGCGACAAGCACATTCTCGCTACAATCGACGCATGGGATAACGGCAAGCCATATGAACAAGCCTTGGGTGAAGATCTTGCCGAAGTCATCTCTGTCTTCCGTTATTACGGTGGCTGGGCAGACAAAATTCACGGGCAGACCATCCCGACCAGCGAGGCCAAGTTGGCCTATACTAGACATGAGCCTATTGGAGTGTGTGGGCAGATCATTCCTTGGAATTATCCCGTTATGGTATGTCACAAAAGGGCCCTCCTTGACCGAAGCTGCAGAGGCAACACTAATGCTAAGTAGATGGCGGCATGGAAACTTGGACCTGCTCTCGCGTGCGGTAATACCGTTGTCATCAAAGCTGCCGAACAAACCCCGCTCTCAATCCTCTACCTCGCCTCCTTGATCAAGGAAGCCGGCTTTCCCGCTGGAGTGGTAAACGTTGTAAATGGTCTCGGTGCCACTGCCGGTGCCGCTATGGCATCGCACCTGCACGTGGACAAGATCGCCTTTACCGGCAGCACCAACACCGGAAAGGCCATTATGAAAGCGGCCGCTTCGAACCTGAAGACTATTACACTCGAGACAGGCGGCAAGAGCCCCTTGCTCGTCTTCGAGGATGCCAACCTCGACCAGGCAGTGAAGTGGTCCCACGTCGGAATCATGAGCAATATGGGTCAGATCTGCACATCCACCTCGCGCATCTATGTGCAGGAGAGCATCTATGAGACTTTCGTCGAGAAATTCAAGCAGTACACTATCGAGAACTCTATTGTCGGCAGCCAATTCGATCCCCAAGTGAACCACGGACCTCAAGTGTCCGCTGCGCAGAAAAGTCGCATTCTTGGTTATCTTGAGACTGCCAAGCGCGAAGGTGCACAGCTTGTCCTTGGAGATGATCAGCCTCCCCCAGATGCCAAGGGCTATTTCGTCAAGCCCATTATCTTCAAGGATACCAATCGTGATATGACTCCCGTGCGGGAGGAGGTCTTTGGTCCCTTCGTCGTTATCCAGTCTTTCAAGGACCAGAAGGATGCGGTTGACAAGGCTAACGACACTGAGTATGGACTCGGTGCCGCCCTATTCACAGAGAACATTACCCGTGCTCATAAGGTCGCTGCCTCTATTCAGGCTGGCATGGTTTGGGTATGTACTTGCAGATATAAATTTTTTTATCACACATGCTGACTCTCAACAGATTAACAGCAGTCAAGATTCCCACTTTGCCATTCCGTTTGGCGGATACAAGCAGAGTGGTATTGGGAGAGAATTGGGCGAATATGCCCTTTCGGCCTACACTCAAGTGAAAGCGGTTCATGGTCAGTATCTTTTCCATAATATTTGTGACCGGCATACTGATGTTGTTTTAGTAAACCTGGGGACTTGGCTTTGAATATGTATATCTCGGGGTGACGGTTTTAGCAAAGCAAGCGGAGACAGTAACAAATGAATGATATCTTGTACATAAGAGACCAGAGAATGAACAATTCAAATATCTCACTAGTAAATTAAGTAAATTTCGTCAATTTCGTCAATTTCGTCAATTTTTGCATATGATATACATAAAATGTGCCTGGTACCTTGTGAATCTCGTGACTGAAACTGCCGTCGGGGAACCTCGGCTGAAGGAGGCGGAAAGCTCTTGAACCCCACGTCAGAGAGATCCGGGGATGCACCTTCACCTTTACATTGCCTTTGCTTCTCTTCAAATTTCCTTTTTGCATTAATACTCTACTATTTTACTTTACCTTTAACCCGTCACATTCTCACCATGTCGTTCCTCGGTGGCGCAGAATGCTCTACTGCGGGGAACCCTCTTTCACAATTCACAAAGCACGTCCAGGATGATAAATCACTACAGCGCGACCGGCTGGTCGGCCGGGGACCAGGCATGCAAGAAGGCATGCGCTCACAAAATATGATGGGCGGACAGGACCAGGTGAGCCAGACAGCCCATAACGAACCTCCCCCGCAAAGGAAGCAGCAACGGAAACTAATCTCGGCGTCGGGAAACTCCTTATTAGATGATGGACGATTTTATGCAACAACCAGGACAGCAACTTAACGGCCCCTCACCGCAACCATTCGCAATGGAGCACATGCGTCGTGAGCTGGATAATTTCCAGACGGGGCCAGCCCGCACTGGGTCGCCAGGGTGGGCCGGGGAGTTTGACCCAGGCGAGAAAGCGCGCATGGAAGCCGCGTTCCCGGGCCAGATGAACAACGGAACTGGGTTTAATCCTGCCGAGTTCGCTCGCTTTCAACAGCAGAACCATATGGGCATGCCGCAGACGTCGAGCCCTGCCGCCGCCACCGCATCGCCTATGATGGCGGGGTACCAGCGGCCGATGGCCATGGGTGGTGGTTATATGGGTGGTATGGGTGGTATGGGGATGATGCAGCCTATGATGGGTGGGCAGATGGGGATGCAGCAGGGGCCTGTGGAGGGGCAGACACAGGATAAGGGGAAGGGGCGGATGGTGGAGCTCGACGATGAGAACTGGGAGGCGCAGTTTGCTGAGATGGAGACTGCGACAGTTGGCAATGAGGCCCAGACGGACGAGGAGGCTAATGCGGCCATCGAGGCGGAACTGAATGATTTGGACAGGTCAGTGCCCTCCAATGACGCGTTTGAGTCTGTATGGCAACGGGTCCAGGCTGAGACCGCAACGAGCAGGAAACTTGCCGAGGAAGATAACTTTGAAGTCACCGATAACGTGCATGTTGGTGATCTCGGTGACTGGGATGGCTTTGATAGTCTGAACTCTCGCTTCCGGGATCCCCAGCTCGGCGACTATATGTTCGAGGAGGATAATGTCTACCAGGCTGTAGGCAATCCATTCGAAGAGGGAATGAAGGTCATGCGTGATGGCGGTAATCTGTCGCTGGCAGCGCTGGCTTTTGAGGCTGCGGTTCAAAAGGACCCGCAGCATGTGCAAGCATGGACGATGCTGGGCTCTGCGCAGGCGCAGAACGAAAAGGAGTTGCCCGCTATCCGTGCGTTGGAACAAGCCCTGAAGGTCGACCCCGGGAATTTGAATGCATTGATGGGCTTGGCTGTGTCGTACACAAACGAGGGCTACGACTCAACCGCCTACCGTACACTCGAGCGTTGGCTGTCCCACAAGTATCCCACTATCATTGACCCGAAGGAAGTATCCGGCGACTCAGACCTCGGCTTCACGGACCGACAACTCCTCCACGACCGCGTAACAGAACTATTCATCCAAGCAGCCCAGCTCTCCCCCTCGGGAGCCCAGATGGACCCCGACGTACAAGTCGGACTAGGTGTTCTTTTCTACTGCGCTGAGGAATACGAGAAGGCCGTCGACTGTTTCTCCGCCGCGCTAACTTCCACCGAGTCCGGCAGCACCAACCAACAGGAGCAGCTCCACCTCCTCTGGAACCGACTCGGCGCGACCCTCGCCAACTCCGGCCGCTCCGAAGAAGCCATCGAAGCCTACGAGCAAGCCCTCAACATCAACCCTAATTTTGTGCGCGCCCGCTACAATCTGGGTGTATCCTGCATCAACATTGGATGCTACCCAGAAGCCGCACAGCACCTACTGGGCGCGCTATCCATGCATCGCGTTGTGGAGCAGGAGGGCCGCGAGCGTGCGCGTGAAATCATCGGCGATGGTGTGCATCCGGATGGTCTGGATGACGAACGCCTTGAGCGTATGTTGCATATTAGCCAGAACCAGAGCACGAATCTGTATGACACGCTGCGTCGGGTGTTCAGCCAAATGGGCCGTCGTGACTTGGCTGACCAGGTTGTCGCCGGCATGGACGTTAACATCTTCCGGAAGGAGTTTGAATTCTAGGTTATTGTTGTTGATCTGTTATGTACATGCGAAGGTATTGGATATATCTTTCGAATTTCTGGCTGGCAAGGCCTGGTTGTGTTGTACCTACTTTTTATCATTTTGATGGCTGCTTAGATGGGATCTACAAGCCATAGAGGAAAAAGCACTTCCTCATATATATATGTTTTATGAACACATTACTTCCTCTCTATGTAGGCTGTCTCTCCCACCTTCATGGACGAAAGGGAGTCGGATTCATCAACTCATCAACAACCTTCCATGTGGGAGAAACTAGGATCCGAAATACCATCATTTTAATGGTTGCAATTCGGTTATTTAATTTTACTACTGGATTCCTATAACAATCGAGTAAACACGGTATTATAAGAAATCGGTATTGTCTAAAAAAATACATATTCTAAGCTAAATACGGTATTTTGTAGTATTATTTTTTAACCTAGGTATTTCCAGGTATCCTATGGTATTTTCAAGGTCTTTCCAAGGTATTTTCTGCTAGAAATAATATAACTACCATACATATTCTCTATCTAGCCAATCGCCACTGCCTTCTCGTTCTCCAAATCGACCTCCAACGATCTGGACACATATGGATATCCCATGCACAAGACGGGCATTAAGCAACACCCAAAAACACAACAAAAGAAAACAAAAAATAGTACTCGAAGACTGAGTGCAAAGTGAATGCAAAGTGATATAAGGTAATAAAATCAATGCTTCTAAAATGTGTATAGGGAGTTTTACTAAAGTAAATTGAAATTGAATTGGATTTGAACTGATTCTGAACTGAATCTGAACTGAATCTGAACTGAATCTGAACTGAATCTGAACTGAATCTGAATTGAATTATATTGTAGAGGACTGTTGTATACAAAGTAAAATGAACTTAGCGTGTATAAAAAAGGCGTTGAGGTAATAACCAATGACAGAGTTATGTGCCGGATCCGCCCCCACAGGAAGTCATCTCTCATTTGTTCCTCTGACTTCGACTCCACTTTTATCAGATCCTTAATGGAGCGACGCAACCAAAGCAGCTCTATCATCTCATCCAACTTGCGGAAAGATATTGACACGAATCAACTATCTGCCTTAATCGATGCTGCACGAAATGAAGAACTCACGTCACACTTGCAGATTCATCCCACAACAGAACCTAGAGAAGTTTTGAGCCGTGTTTTATCACCAACTCCCGTTGTTTCTACAGTCTCTACGTCCGCATTTTTCAGCAACGCACAGCAGACAGCTTCTGTTGGGTTTTGCAGCATTGGCTTCGGCCAATGTGGGATAGTCTTTGAGCGGCCAGGCCGTGCGTATGTAGTGAAAATCTTCCGTCCATCGTTTGAAAATGCCCTATGGGCAGATTTTCAAGCGCACTTGGCAGTGTACCAGTCCTTCACGAATTATCGGTCCGTTGAAGTACGGGTTCCCAAAATCTTTTCATATGTGCCAAAGACAAACGAGCAATGGTGGCACGCGCATCTTAATCTTTTTCACGGTTCTCACTCCTCCTTCCCTCTCCCGGCAATGGCGTTGATAACAGAACGCATACTTCCACTCCCAAAGCTGGCCCGACAAGCCCTGATAGAAGCGTATTGCCCCGCGCCGTTGCAACTCGCTGTAACTTCCCAAGACACCAACCGAGATTGTTTGGCCCGCATCTATCTTGGTCGTCGCCGGGGACCGAATGACACACCACCGCGCAATTTTACTCTGAGAAACTTTAATCTGTCTCGATCAAATGATCGAACTCAACCTGCCAATTCATCATTATGCCAAAGCCATTGGCCGGGCTCTGGCAATCATTTATTGGTCGGCAAATGTGGATGGTTACGACATTGAATTTGTGCTGGGAAGTGAAGGGGAGGCGTCCTACACCCAGGACATTTGTCGTTCGACCGGTCTCAGTCCAGAACAGCTTGCAAGGCTTCCTCCTCACACGGACCTTGAAAGAATGATACAAGTCAATTCTCGTCGTCGAACCACTCGTGTTTGGGTCCTCGATTTCAATTTATGCAACACACGGGAGGAAAGAATGGGACTCGGAAGGCCGAATGATTTGATTGCTCATCTTGTGAAAGCATTTTTCGAAAACGACCCGTACTACCCTCGCCCATCGCGACACTCCGAACCTGAAAAGTCTCTCTGGTCTACGTTTAGCTCCTCATACCGTGACGCAGCGGTGAGTGTACTGGAAGTGCCAGGAAAGGATCCCCGGCTCGCTTTACTCCCACAGAAGTTTCTCGATGCCTGTGCGCTACGACAGTCGCAAATTCAGCTTAGCGCAATTGCTACCCGGAGGAAAGTATCGCTTGTTGCATCGAAATGTGTTCGCTCTATCATCATCGTTTAGACATCGTTGGCTCTGCTAGGATGCGAGTTGCAAGCCGTGAAGATTTTCTTTTACCAGTTGAATTCCTTCTGTCAGATTTCTTAGTCTCTCTGTAGCTTAACTTTCTCAACTCTTCAATCAACCTCACATTGCACCATGCACGTCGACGTCCACAACGTACAATATAGACCTCTCCTAACACCTTCATATCGGTTTCGCCCTTTACTTTGAGAATGCGAGCCTTCCCGTTTGGCCTGACATCGATCATGCGACGGAATTGCTCCTTCCTCGTTACGGCTGTCCAAACGCAGAGACGCCCTCATGACTTTCTCCTCTTTCTTTTGCTCTTCTCTCTTTCAGCGCAGCCACAATGGGACCCATGTGAGTAAAGTGCACCCGGGGTCTCATCCAACGCCATCTACTAATGAGAGAATCTTTAGGATTATAAAAAAGCGTGCCAGGGATGATGAACTTGAAGACGAGGACGGTTACCCCCAGCGATACAGGCCACCTTCCTTTTGCCAGGACTGTGGAGCGAGGTCACATCCGGGAATATGTCGTCCCAGTTGCCATCGCTGCGATAGAAGACATACTGGGGTTTGCACGGCATTTTGTAGGAAGTGTGCGGGTATCGGGCATTCGTGGCATCACTGCAGACTGTTCATCCCCGACCACATATGGCGAAAGGAACATTGTGGCTTACATACTACAATCCAAAATGTGAATATCACCGTGCCTATGATTGATCCTACGCCAGCCATTACACCAACATCTCTCAACGCAACAATCCTCTCCCAGCTGGATATAGCCCTACATGGGCTCCGTCGCAAGGAAGGCATTCCTAACCATTCACGTGTCATGCTGAACAACGTTAATATAACGACCAACATCCTTGCTGCTGAGAGAACGGCCCCTCTTGCTCCCGATACCTCGCTATTGCATAGTCCAACGCCTTCCAACTGGACAGCGAGCAAACATCTCCAATTACTAGATCCGCTCCTATGAAGCCCACCTTCTCCCAGTCAGGATTTGCTCGTTGGTGTTTTCCCAGCCTGTGTTTGGTCAAAATGCGTTTTCTCAGCCGATATTCTACAAAACAACTCCGTCGGCATGACTCCAACCTGACCCCGCCACAGCCAGCTTTCCATGGATTAGGAATGATGAGCTGCCCGTTTGCGCCAAGGTATAATTCAATTGAAAGGAATTGCACCAGGGAGGCTTATGAAAATGAGATATATGTCTACCGTTTTGTATTACCACCATCCTGTTACGTGTATTCTTCAATGAATCGACCTTTTATTTACCCTCCTAGCATCTAACCGTATCAACTCCTTGTTTGGAGGCGACAAGAGTTTCACTGTCGCAACATCCATCAGCATCATGCGAAGTGCTAGTTGCCTTTTGACATCTTCTGTTTGATTGGGGTTTGACACCCATTTGTCCATCATTTAGGGTTGTCTAGATTGATGATAACACCGCTTCAGGTAGCTATCGGCCCCCAGCTTTCACCCTTAGGGTCAAGGATATTACCGAACTCGCGATAGCGTCTTTCAGATTCCACAGAACTAGGTGGTAAAGCTAGAGACTAGCATGTTGTTCATGCGTCAAGAGTCTCTTGAAAGCCAAGCGCGGTTCCAAGGCGTCTCTCAATTTCCCCAATTACCTGGCAGACAAACATCCGAAGATGGCGACAATGACCATCACTCGCATGTGTGACCTTTTGCCACGAAGTCTGGAGTCTACCGGCCGAGATTAGGTCTTGCATATCAATTTTGCGAGTCTCTAGACCACTGCTAGTAGGGACTCTCCCATCCATCACAATCCACATGTGTGATGGCTCCGACACATCCAGGGATCCGAACGTCCCACGAGAAGAGGGACACATATGCGTTGTCGCGAATTTGCATTTTGCAACCGACAATTTGCTGATTCAGTAGCTCTTTGATAACATTAAACGGCTGGTTGTCTTGCACAATCCCCACAGCCCTCAGCAGATAGAACCCATATCTAGAAGTCATAGGCACCTAAGCATCTCTCTGAAAGCCACCGCTTTAACTGATTGAGCTCAATTTTCCTGGAATGCATCGAGCGATGAAGGCTTTGGGGACAGCCCTGATGCGGTGGCCATTGACAATTTTGAATATTTTGTGCAGTTCGGAAAGTTCCTCAAACATCAAGTTGGGAGTTCCCTCTAGTGACCTTTTGTCGGGTGGGTGAGACTCATTACCACAGAAAACGCGCTGTTGAAGCAAAACTATACATTCTCACATAAAGAAAGGAGACCATATTATACGCAAAGCCGATAGGGCATGGTTAAATGATATTGACATAGATCTCTATCTACACAGTCATCAACATGCTAGCATTCTTATACCAGCTCAGCAGAGGATTCTCTCCATTCCGCGTCTCCGTATCCTCGATGTAAGCCCAACGGTGCACGAACTCCTCGTGGCTCGTGACCTGCGTCAGCTTCCCAGTAACAGCACGATACATATCCTCTACGACGTTGAAGTCCGTCGGGAAAAAGATATCGAAGTAGCCTTGGTGGACCTGCAAAAAAAGAAATTAGCCGTGTTCAAAGTTCACATCGAAGAGAATATCCACATACAAAAGGAGTCGACACCGGCACCGTCTGTCGCTGATACCGAGTCTGCACGACTGGCGCGTTGATCCCGGGCACGGCATCTGGCAGGGAACTGAAGTCACTGGAGACTAGACGGTGCGCTGGGAAGTACTGGTTCAGGACATCGAAGAACTGCATCAGTCGGGTCGGGATGTACTCCGGCAAGGAGTATTCCTTTTGGAAGGGCGCGGCGGAGCGGAGACCGCGGAGGAGTGGTGGGCCTAGCGGACTCGGGAAAGGACGGCGAGCGGCGGCTTGACGCACGCGCAGGAATCGAGCTGCGACGGGATCTAGCTGGTTGTTGTAATACTCATGGAACTCGCCGACAGAATCGATCAGCACACCACCCTGCTGCGGCATTTCGGTGCCTTGCTTGTAGCGGATGGTGTCATGGGCGAAGTTATCGAAAACTTCCAGAGCTAGGAAGAAACACGGGGAATGAACGTATGTGTCCCAGTCGAAGATTGACCGATTTACAATCTCGACCTTGTCCCGGTGCCCCTTGGCACTGAGCTTGTCGGTCAGGTTCTTGTACTGTAAATCTGCCAGCGCGGGCGAGATCTCAATGATCTTGAACTTGGTGCGCTGGTACACCTCGTAATCGGTGTCGCGGATAAAATCCAGAATGTTTAACATCATTGTGCCGTTTCCTGCTCCCATTTCGTAGATGATCAGGTCGTGGTATGGATATAGGGTCAGCTTGTAGTTTGACACCAAATACCGCGCAATCGTCTCGCCATAGTATGGTCGGAAGAGCTCCGTCGGTGTGTGCCATAGCTGCCGCGCGATATCTGGGTTCGTTGCATCAAGCTTGTCTTCGAACTCCGTGTACCGTTGACCAAGGAGTTCGTGGAACGCGGGTCCGTCTTCGATGTTGTTGAAGTCGAATGGCTCTCCGGGGCTGAAAATTGTCGCGTGTTTGGAAAAGTATCCGTAGTGTGGGTTGTAAAGGCTGTCTGGAAGCGCAATGTCAGAACTAGCCTCGCTTCACTTAGCCGCCGAACTCACCGTCGATGAACTCGCGCGTCAGCATCTTGACCTGTCGCGGCCGTTCACGGCGGTTACGTAGCTCCTTCGCTGTCACTGTTGGGTATGTCCTATACTCCTCATCGATATTTTTGGGGTAGTCGCCTCGTTTTGTCCAGATCTGGATATCATCGTGCGCTTTGCGTTTGGCATTGACAGGTGTGCGCCGCGTGAGGAATGATCGGGATTGTGGTCGAGCAAGTACGGAAGGCGACCGCCTTAGTGATCGACATGCTGGATGGCGGAAGAGCTGTCGGAACAGCTGGGTGAGGACTGGCGAGTCCATTGTGATTGCACAGCTAAGCTCAAGGTTGTTCCGGGGAGAAGCACGGCGTTTCTGGATAACCTTTTTGGCCTCAGGCAGGATACCACGTGCCTCAGGCAAAAGTCATTACCTCCAATTTCTTCGACAACTTTGGTGACTACATATTTGAAGTCGAACACAGGTTGGATCAAGAGAATTCTTTGAATTGAATTCACTTTCAATATTTCTTTTTGTCGACGAAGTACAGGCTGACTGCTATCTTCCACCGAAAAAGCCTGATGGTCCGAGCTTCATATCTCCCGTCTATGCACCAAACCTCAATCTTCAAGACATAAAACGGCATTGGAAGATGCCAGATCATTCAACGGCATACATAGGCACGGCCTTCGTGGCTGGCGTCTGCCTGGCACTCGCATATCAGGAAATCTCACGTCCCAGGCGTGAGGATAATGTGACAGAGCAAATATCTCCAACAAATAGCCTCATCGCCCGAGCTGGCCCACCCACTATTGTGGAAGGCATTGAAGGCTGCATTGGAAACACCCCTCTATTGCGGATCAAGTCACTATCAGATGAAACGGGATGTGAGATTCTAGGCAAGGCAGAGGTAAGTAGGCTGGGTACTTCGTATACCAACCACCTCAAAAAAAGAGCTAAGAATGCGCTAACAATGCCCGCAGTTTTTGAATGGCGCTGGTCAGAGTTCAAAAGACCGAGTCGCACTAAGCATGATTGAAATTGTATGCCAGAATACACAACACAAAATTATTTTTACCTGCACTAGCCCAGCATCACTGACACCAACCAGGCAGAAGAACAGGGTATCCTGACAGCCCATTCCGGCGACACAATCTACGAAGGGACTTCGGGATCAACCGGCATTTCACTAGCAACACTAGCCCGGGCGAAGGGCTACTTAGCACACATGTACGTATACGCCACCCTCTCCTTCCCACCCAATAGCCAAAACCACTAATGCACATGCAACCCAGCTGCCTGCCGTCGGACCAGGCAATTGAAAAATCCAACTTGCTGCTGAAACTCGGGGCAATCGTGGACCGGGTTCCGCCAGCACCTATAGTGGAGAAAGCCAACTTCGTGAATCGTGCACGAGCACTGGCAAAAATGCACACGGCCTCATCGGGCATCCCCTCTGCGTCAGCGGATGAGCAATCCGATCTCCCCGCGGCAAACGAACGCATGACTCGTGGCAGGGGCTTTTTCGCCGACCAATTCGAGAACGAAGCTAACTGGCGCGCCCACTATGAAGGGACTGGTCCAGAGCTGTATGCACAGTGTGGGGGCCGGATTGATGCGTTTGTAGCAGGCGCTGGCACCGGTGGGACCATTTCGGGCGTCGCAAGATTCTTGAAGCCGTTACTGCCTAGACTTACGGTTGTGCTGGCTGACCCGCAGGGAAGTGGGCTTTTTAATCGAGTCGTCTACGGGGTTATGTTTGATGTTAAGGAAAGGGAGGGAACGAGGCGGCGGAGGCAGGTTGATACTATTGTTGAGGGGATTGGTATTAACCGTGTCACGGCGAATTTCGAGGCTGGGAAGGAGATGATTGATGATGCGGTGCGTGTTACTGATGCACAGGCTTTGGCTATGGCTAGGTGGCTTGTGGAGAAGGATGGGATCTTTATTGGGAGTAGTAGTGCGGTGAATTGTGGGTTTATTAACTCTCTGACTAGTGCATTTGATGCGTTTCACTAACGGATGGATTATAGGCATCGCCGCTGTCAAGACAGCAAGGAAGCTTGGCCCTGGTCATCGGATTGTAACGGTACTTTCGGACTCTGGCTCACGGCATCTGTCT
This sequence comes from Penicillium thymicola, assembly GCA_030142185.1. Classification (NCBI taxonomy): domain Eukaryota; kingdom Fungi; phylum Ascomycota; class Eurotiomycetes; order Eurotiales; family Aspergillaceae; genus Penicillium; species Penicillium thymicola. Next base: position 31,883 of record LACB01000244.1, read on the forward strand.
CGATTCTGGGCCAAGGCTGGAGATGTAGGTGGCGCTGTTGATACCAAACTTGAGGATGTTATGAATGCACGGGACGAAGACTTTCAATAAATATATTAATTGAAGATGGTATGAATGTCATGGTTATGGTTATGGATATGGATGTGGATAGATTTATCGATCATCGATCACTAGCCCCCTATTAGTATATTTGATTGCACCCAATCAACATGTTCAGGAGTTTATAAAAATGCCCAAGAAGCCATTGGGAGCAGACGCCTTACTGTCGGTTGTCCCGGTCACCCCTTGGATTTCGAGCTGCTCCAGTTCCTCCTGGGCAGTGCCCTCGGACGCAGCATCGCTATCTCCTGCCTCTTCAACTTCCTCCAGGACTGCATCAGATTCCGACTCGTCCTTTATCTCGTCGTCCTGCAAATCTTCTTCCGAGTCTTTATCTTCCGACTCCGCGTGTTCCTCCACGCTGTCGGTAACTGAAGAGGTAAAGCCCTCACCAACAAAAGCACGTAGCAGTTCAAACTCCACCTCATGTCGTGATCGACCCTTAAACCGACTTTGTATCTGGCCCCAGGTAAGATCCGATTGGGTGCTGAGTCGGGCCAGAGCTTCTAATTCAGGCTGCGACCAGGCGGCGGAAAGTGGAGGCGGATTGGTGAGGCGGCGGGTCCAGTGATTGTAGAACCAGTGCCAGACGGTCTGGTATTCACGACCTGGTAACATGTACATCACATCACTAGCCTTCTTTTCTTGTTTGTACATCATGCACACGATCAGCTTTGCTTCATCGGGGGTGATGGGTCGCCTTTTGCTTGGGGTGTTTTCCATGGGCTGCGGGGATGATGCTTGGGTACTGGCCGTGGCCGTGGCCCTGGGGGTCAAATCGCCTTCCGCCATAAGATGGAATGGCACTTTGGTTTTGTATTCTGCGCTAGACACTTCGTTTTCTCGATCACTTGGTCTGTGAGCCACTTGGACTTGTTCTTCGGGCACTCCGTCTTCTTGGTGGTTCAATTCGAAGCCCCCATCCCCAAGGCGTGTTTCAGGCACTCCATCTATCTGCTTGCTCAGTTCGTGATCCCCTTTTTCGAGGTGTGCTTTTTCGAGGTGTGCCTGGGCCACTTGATCGTCACTTGGTTCATAGCCCCCTTCTCGGCCATCGCCTTGGTCGTCCACTTGGTCATCGTCTTGGTCATCGCCTTGGTCATCCACTTGATCGTCAACTCGATCGTTAACTTCGACGACAACAGCTGGCTGTTTCGAAGGCGTAGATGGCCCATCGTTCTCTTTAGTCGGAATGTGACGCTTCCCACGAATAATTTTCATTTTAGAAGGTGTCGGTGATGGTTCGTAGTCCTGCAAAGGGTCATCCGACTCATTTCCTTCAGGCACAGCCGCAAAAGACCAGTCGTGTGTAACAGGGCTAGAATGATATTTTCGCTTCGCGGCTGGTCGACGCTTACTCGGCGTAGCCTTCGGTTTCGTTTCTGTACGTGGTCTGCCGGGTTTGCCCACAGCCCAAACAGAGCCACTCCCTGGCGGGGACGTAGACCTGGCAGGTGGAGAGAAGCCCACGTTTGATTTGCGGGTTTCAGTGGTGGGTGTTGAAAAGGATGGGGGCAAGTCCGGGACTGCCCAGATTGGATCTTGCGGTTTGGAAGTGTGGATTTGGTTTGTGGGATGGGAGACATGTTCTTCCTTGGTCGTGGGACTGAGGCCTGCAGTCCCTGATGCTTTAAACGTAAACACGAAATCCAGAGAGGTATCCATGTCTGTCTGTAGCTGTTTCGATGGCGATTCTTCGCGTGGAGCGTCTGAAGAACGAGCACCGGGAGAGGAGGCCATAGAAAAGAACTCATCCTCCTCTCCCTTCGTGTTATTGTCATCGTCTGCATCAGAATCTTCTGGCTCATCCAGCTCAGCCTGCGGGAGCCATGATCGTGGCTGGCCACCATCATCGTGCTCGCCCCGCATGCCCAAGATATGCCCATTGTCTACCACTATATCTCCAGTCTGCAGATCGATCTCATCGCCAACGTCGGAGAAATCCTGGCTATATTTCGCAAAGATGCCTTCGAAGAGAGACTTCAGTCGCGAGTCATTTTGTGCGCGCGCGGCTGGGAGATCAAACTCTGCGGGGACCTCTTCGTCGTCTTCGGGGGTATATGATAGACATGGCCTCTTCGCAGGTCGTTCCATATTGTCCTGCATGGAGTCGTCCATGCTACCATCCGGGTTGCTCATGGTAGCGGAGAAGAATCGGCGCGTGCCTTAGAAGTGATCGAACGTTGAGCGCGTAGTAAAATAACGCATAATTAGGTTTGGCAACAATCTATTGATTGTCAAAGTAAAGTGTCAAAAATGTAGTGTGTAGGCGCAAGCGCGAGCCAAATATGCGGCAAAGCAAAAACAAACTGAAATGACGTTCCCCCGAAGCTCCCTGGGAGCTCCCCGACTTCCACTCCCCACACTCTTCCCCCCGGGATGAATTAACAACCATGTATTGCCAGAATTGTCGCACGCCGCTGAAGCTGGATGGCTCAGTAGAGTCACTCAACCCAGCTGCCTTTGACTTATTATCCAGTAAGTTGACACAGAGCGATCGTTCCGATCCCGCTAATCAAACTGCGGTCTAGACTCTACAGGAAAGACGCTGTCAGATACTGGAGCTGTCTCCTCGTCAGCGCGATCGTCCTGTCCACCCGAACACCGCGACAAGTATGACCAGTCTTCTAGAAATGCTACATCGCCAGTTTATAGACGGTCTATCCCCGCCCCGCGTGCAGGAAGCCAGCACCACCCGCCCGCAGTACCCCGAGCCGATAGCGGCAATATGTCATTCGTGATGCTCACTGAGTCTCAAGTTGCGCCACCACCAACAGTCGGTGAAAGTAACTCTGCTGCTCGAAGCAAGCGAAATCATACACAAGCCCAACTGGGGGGCCAGGAGGATAGGTCATTCGTTGATCAAGTGGAGAAGACGACACGGCTGTTTGAGGTAGTCTCGGCGCGATCTGATATCGACCATCCTATTTGCGTGGAATGCACCGAGCTACTTGTGGAAGGATTACAAAAACGTTTGACTGGGTCTACGAAGGAGCGAGATGCATACATCTCATTTCTTCGAAACCTGAATGGGTCCATCCCGACCGAGGAGGAGCTGCAGGCAGCACAAAAGTCGTTGGATGAGAGCCTGCAAGCGGAACGGGCCGCATTTGCAGAGCTGCAGGCCTTTGAGAAAGAAAAGGCTGCTTTAGATGCAGAGATTGCTGGGTTGGAAACCGAATCGCGACGCCTGGATGCAGACGAGGAGAGCTTTTGGCGGTCGCGCAATGCGTTTGCCTTGACACTCACTGAGTTTCAAAGCGAACGGGATGCGCTCAATATGCGTTATGATCATGACTCTCAGCAGCTTGAGAGACTGCAACGGACGAATGTCTACAATGACGCGTTTTGCATTGGTCATGATGGATATTTCGGTACTATCAATGGACTACGGCTGGGCCGGCTGGCGAATCCTTCTGTTGACTGGCCTGAAATTAATGCTGCGTGGGGACAAACAGCTCTACTTCTGGCCACGATGGCCGAGAAACTCGGATTCCAATTCCAGGGGTATCGTCTCAAACCACTAGGATCTAACTCGCGGATTGACAAGATTGAATATCCCATGCAGTCATCCGGTCAGCCGGTTGAGGGAGCTGCACCTAAAGTGACCCAACTAGATCTGTTTTCGTCCGGGGATCTCCCGCTCAACCTTCCTTGGCTCCACCGTCGCTTCGATTCGGGCATGGTGGGGTTCCTTGAGTGTCTCCGCCAGCTGGGGAAGTTTGTTGAAAAGACGCCAGCACCAGTTATATCTCCCCGTCGTGGCCAGACCGGTGCCACCGCACCGGGGCTAAAGCTGCCCTATGAGATTAAGCGGGACCGTATTGGCGATGCCAGCATCAAGTTGGGCTTCAACCAGAATGACGAGACATGGACTCGAGCCTGCAAGTACACGCTCACTTGCTGCAAGTTTCTCCTTGCGCATGCCAGCAATCTCGCTAGCACGGGGTCTAACAACTCAGCTGCTGTCGCGGCGGCAGCCGTAGCAGCCGCCGACCAAGCCCGACAAGCAACAGCCCCGAGAAATAAACCCTGAAACATATCCCGGGAAAAAGAAATTTTTCTAAAACAGCAAAAGGTGAGGCTGCACAGGATTCCAATCCCAGGCATGTGGTCGCAAAATCGCGCAGATGGATGAAATTAAAGACCTGCACAGTGCGTCACTTTCGTACTTTGTCGATAAGCTCTAAGCACACGATGTACATCGATGTACATTATAGGGGAGGGGTGGCAATGACGTGCCACTGGGATGTTTCAAGGCTGAGTCCCCCTCCTCGTCTCATTGGCCTGTCACAACAGAACTGGAATGACGAGGTGGCCCAATCCCCTGACATATGTCGGCTGAGTGCTGGACTGGCGCGTGGGCCGGGAACAGACCTCCGCCACACACACACACACACACTGTCTCTCTCAATAACTCCCTCATTATCTATGAGCGCGGGAGAGGGAAACTGCCTCCGATGTGTGCATTCGTACGCCCATTTCCAGTCTGGGCACTACATCCTAGTACCTGCATGCGATCCGAGCCGGTGAACGATGGTCTGTGGACCTATGAGGGTGTCGACGGCAGATATCTCCGTATCCAGGCGGCTCGAGTGGAGTGGGCTCCACGCGGGATGGCCGTTGTGTTCCCTCCAAAGGAAAGCGCGGTTAATGGGGTTTTGTTTAACTAGTTAGTGTTATGTTTGATACTTAGTTAGCTATGTATTTATATTAGAAGAGAAGATAACAAAGTACACCCCGCACTTTTCCAACGATCATCGATTGTCCTAAGGATTTAGTGATTTAGTGATTTAGTGATTTAGTGATTTGGGCTTGGATACCTGAGACGAGCGTGGTATTTACGCGCAGTTTTATTATTTTTAACTTTTTTGCTTTTTTCTTTTTTTTCTATTCTTTTTATTATCTGTCTCTCATTATTCAACCCCCTTTCCTACACGTATGTTCTACCTATTAAATATTCATTGTACTCTGGTACTTTCACTTCATCCATTCGGATCTAATCAAAGCTTCCAGCAAAGATACCACCATTCCTCTCGGGGTCGAGGATTTCCGCTCCCCGAAAGACAAAAGACAAAAGACAAAACCCTGTAGATCAGTGCATCATCTTCAACCTATGATTTCCAGCTGACCAACACACTAGTTCCTGAGTTTTGCGCTGGGAGTTCTAGCCCTTGGGATATGGGCCACGCGTGCAGGTGATAACGGGGGGCATGTGCACCGTTGTATATGAGCGTAGGATTGAGTGGAGTTCACTAAACCTTGGTAAAACATGAAGATAAATCCACCGGGGATGACTACATAGAAGTATACTCCGTACATGAACTCCATTGTACTACATAACTATCTTCCCCGAGGACATAAGAATGGAGATATTATATTGTACTCCGTACTCCGTATACTTTGGGTAAAAAGTCTCCCAGAAAAGAAAAGAAAAGGAAAAAAGAAAAAGAAAAAGGGTAGAGGTAGCACGGACCTTGCATCGTACGTTTTTAATAGGTCTCGGCCGGAGAGGGACTCCGTATATTAACTATAAATACAAAGGCACTAAAGGGAAATTGGTCCGACAGGGTAATCTTGTCTCGAGACCAAAGCGCATGGTATTTCGCCCCCTTGATGGGTGCATTACTCCGTATCGTTAACGGGTTTAACGGCTTTACTCCTTGCTTGGGGGAGTGACAGTTGAGATCTGGCACGTTATGGCAGGTGTCATATAGATAATACATATCTTTTCACGTGTCATGATATATACACATACCTATATATATATATAACATATATTTATATACCTAGGTATAAATATATCAAGATTCCGATATGACGTGGCTGATTGATCCACAGAACTGGGATTTTAGAGGAGATTTTTAGCCTCGGACAAAGACCTGTCAGGGAGGATTCGGCCCGCTCCCGGTCTTTTTTGTTCGGATCTGCAGGTTATTTTGTCTTTAATATTGGATTATTGGATGGTTTTAGTATGATTCTAATAGAGTACTTTGTATCAGAGTATAGTGTACGGAGTACTCCCTATGGTACTATCTATGTTGTACTATCTATTCTCCTACCAAAAAAAGAAAAAGGAAAAGGCAACGGAAAATGCATCCAATTTGCGGCCAGTGCACTGCATGTAATAGTTCGCTTAGGCTGTAAAGGTCAAAAGTACCTTCTCCACTCATTTGTAGTAATAAAGATTTAATATATGAGGAATATAGAAAGATAGAAATATTAAAATATTAAAATATTAAAAAAAGCAAATATAAAATACAAAATACAAAATACAAAATACACAAAGAATCCTATATCTAGACTCCTACCACAAAAAGACCCAAGCCCCGGAGATATTCTCCCTATAACATATATACCCAAGTTGCCTATAGCTGGTCCTAGCTGATCCTAGCTGATCCTAGCTGATCCTCGCGGTGGTCAAGGCTGAGCCACTGGATCCCCCGTCAAATCTGATTTGTCCGGGGAAGCAGGGGGTCGTGCGTCCGCGTGCACGTCGCCGCAAAGAGGAGGGAATTCCCTTGGCCCCCCCTCATCTCTTGCCTCTTTGCTATTTTTCCCTTTTTCTTTTTTTTTTTTTTTTTTTCTCTTTTCTCTTTTTAGATTTCTGTTTTGATATTTGATATTTGATATTTAAATATTTCATTTGGATTTTATTTTCTAGAACATATTATGATTTGCATTCCTTAAACCGAATTTATTATGGACTCTGTTTTGCATATTAATCCCATGAGACCAGTATCATATAGAGGATCCCCCAACTCTATCTCTCCCTTATACATTCTATAATCTCTGCAATAATGGAGAATACTTATTCGACTCCCATCTCCCCTCAATCGCCAAACGTCTTTCGACCCCGCCGATCCGATGACTGGCACGAATACCGTGAAATCATCGAACAACTCTACCGCAATGATCAGTTGAAACTACGCGATGTCAAACGCATCATGGAGAGAGATTATAAGTTCTTTGCATCGTATTACTATCCTTTTCTTCTTTATCATCTTCATCTTCATCTTCCTCTTCCTATTTGAATATGCCTGGTGGCATATTCATTTCATATAGATCTCCTCACTCCTTGATCACAGTATCACCTAACTCCAGTCCATTAGAGAGAAACAATACAAAGATCGTCTGGCAGCATGGCATGTGCGAAAGAACATCAAAGCCAAGGAAGTCCATCTCATGCTTCGGAAGCAACAGAAGCGCGCCGCCCAAGGCAAGCAGACAGCATTCCGCGTAAACGGTCAGAACGTCGATCCAAAACGTATCGCCCGTTTCGTGCGTCGCTATGGAACATCATGGGATACCAACCGAGGCAAAGAACCAGAGACTGAGACCCAAAGCCCAGAGCCTCGTGAGTTGACATCAATATCTCGAGTTGATATAGACCATACCATGGATGTCATAGATGTCATGGATGTCTTAGCTATATCAAACCCCCAATGTTCACATACTAACAATTCCATAGAAACACCATCCGACATGACCTGCTACACACCAGAACCAACAGACGAACACAGCGTCACAACACCCATCTCACCACTCCCGGACATGCAATCGCCAACCCGAGAGATGCCTCCCTACCCACTCAGCTCATACGGTAAATCCACGGCCGTTCCGGTGAGTGTGAGTGTACCGAATGATATTGATGGAAGATATCTCGCTCTAGACCCAAACCACCTCGAAAACCTGCCCGATCTGGAACTGGAAGAAACACCGCCCATGCCGATGTCTATGCACCCAATCCAGCCTCAGCCACGCCATATCCAGTCCTATCACCATTCAATAGGCAACCATCTCTCGCACGGTGCACATGGGTCTCACAACTCTCACCCATCGCACCCTGTACACGGGTCTCATGCATCGCATGCTGTGCACAACGCTCACAATGCTCATTCCTCGCACGGGTCTCACGCGCATGGTCACCCTGGCCCGGCACCGAGGGATCTAGAGGATGCACCGAGTGAAGTGGATACTCACCCGCCGGACTGGAATACGGTTGAGTCGTTCCAGACGAGGTTGCAGGATTTGGATTTTACGCTTACGCAGTCGATGTCGAAATGGGCTAGGGATCAGGATCCTAACCATGAGCCTCCTCACCATGAGGGGTTGGGGATGTGATTTTTGATTTTTTGATGGTTCTGGTTTTGATTCGAGGTTCTCTTTTTTTTTTCTTTTCTTTTCGTTTCAGTGCTTGACTGCTTCATTCGCCATTTGCTTTCTATCTATGTCTTGATTTCCCCCCTACTTTCCCCATCAGCGTGTGAGCCCGTTTTCTTTCTTTCTCTCTTCTTGTCTTTTCTCTATGTATATGGTTCATGTGCTCTGTTCCCATCATCTCCCTTCCAAACATAGCCCAGGGGAGGAAGACTCATAGCAAGGGCGTTCTTATTATGGCTTCTCCGCGTTTTAGATTGGTGATCTATGCATTATGGCATCTGAATTTCTGTATATCCTTTGTGCTAGCTATCAAGTATGGGTAGCACGAG
>LACB01000245.1:0-40295 GCA_030142185.1 Penicillium thymicola
CCCCCCCTGTGTGCAAAGAAAGTGTGACATGGGACCTGGTGAGAATGGCTATAGTCAAAGCTGTTACGTCCAAAACTGTCAGCAAGCGACTATCACGATACAGGTGTGACCGGAATCTGAATGTGTTAGATGCATCATGGGGCTCGATTTGCGTCTTCGAGGGGAGAGGGGTTGTTGGTTGTTGTTTCATCTGCGTTGTCAGAGGAAGCAGGGCTCGAGTACTGTGGATTTTCTATCATCAACAAACGTGCGATGAGATCAACATCCAAAATGACAACGGGGTTATACCACGTCAACAAGACAGTATCCTGCAGCATCTAGTAGGATACCGGAGACCATGGGCCTGCTGATTAGTTCAAGTGCTGGCAAGAGACATCACATCCATCACTTTGCTTATATCACCCTTATGCTACTAAGTGACTGTTGCAGTTACAAGGCTGACAATTGAAATAGCAGAGACGAAGGCATCAAAAGCGGGGATTTCAGTGTTCGAACGTCGGGGTTGAGAAGGTTCTTTATAGAGGCGATTGTACGGCTTCGTTCTCCGGTATCCCAACCACGAGGGTTATTTTGGGGAAGGGGGGAGTTGTCAGCTCCTTTGGTCAAATATTGAAGCTATCTGAAGGTGGTATGTTCCTCGTATCGTTCTTTCGATACCTGAAAGTGATTAAAGTGATTTCAGAGTTCTAGTCTTCCTCTCTCTCACACTTCTTTCTCTTATTCTCTTCCTCTACTTCTATTTCTCCCTTAACCCTCTCTCCTTTCTTCCTCATTTTAATCTGCATTTTTGATATCATCCCCGAGGACTGGGCAGTAGCGACATTACCTCAGTGCAAAACATCAGACCGAAACTATGCCATCTTCCACCGTCAACCCGGTCACCCCCACTCCCTCCAACACAGTCAGTCAGGACACTCGGGACACTGAAGCGACACCACCATCTCAAGGCCAACAAAACCTAACCGTCGAAAGTCAATACCCAACCACACACTTACCGGTCAACGATCGCGACTCTTCCTCAGAGAGTCCTTCCGTACACGACACCGAACCTCCCCAGCCGACATCTGTGCTAACAGAGAGTCGAAAGCCAAAGCGGAAAACCACAACGGACGACATTCGTCGTATGTTCGGAGATTTCTACCCGGAAATGGTTTCAGATTGTGATTACATCGATGCAATCGCCGACACAGCCGCTAGAATCACCAACATGCAGGCGGAGCTCAACACTCCCGAAGCACAACGCATCCTGAGCCTGCATGAAGAGGTCCTAAGAGACCATGAGGAATTCAACGACATGGCATCGGAGACGGCACAGCGTCTGGCCCTGAGGGACGACCGACAAGGATGTATGCTGAAGGCAGCACTCGACAGTGTACGTGCAGCCTATGCGGAAGCCTATGGTCAGACAGAGTCAGACGAAGAGAGCAATGACGATGTCTCGTCGTGAATGCTGGAAACGAAGAGATCCAACATCCTTAGAATTTCTCTCTCTATTCCTAATACCGTCGACCTTTGTCCGACGACGACTTCTGTTTTGCTCTACCCTACGCCTTGGCGTATCGCCGTCGACCTTCCCTTGTCGGTTTTATGCCCCTTGCACTGCCCTTTATTTGATATCCGGAGACTGCGTCCCCGTCGACTTTGCTTTACGAACATGCACTTTACCCCAGTACCGGTCGCCCCAGGACGGTCGACTCTTTAGGGAGCGGCAGATGTCATCGACAGTGAGGTGGCATCACCTTACTGCGGGCCCCTAGTAGGACCGGTACAGTTAGAACAATACTTCATCTTTACCTTTCCCTGGCTTTCAGTTCTTACACCCAGTATGATAAAGGATGCTTGTGTAGATCCATCCAAGACGACAAATATTAAATCAATCTCCCTGACCTCTTGGACAGACTATTGAGATGTCATCGTGAAGGGTCGCCTCCATCCCTCTACCCCGTAGAACACGAAATTCAAACACGCAGCTGGGTCACAGATACATATGTACCCAGTTGATTCTGATACCACATTAGCTATAAGCTAGAGAATACCCACCCACCACTAAGAAGAAGAATTCTTACAAGATCAATGTTTCTGATATACCTAGTGATGTATAATGGGTGATTTGACAAGGCTTAGTTGGATGCGTATGTGGCCCGGGGAGTATTACTGCTCCGGATATCGTTTATATTATAACTTTTCTATGTTCAATCGGCAAAGAATCTACCTCTTAATCCCAATGACACGCTGAATAGCTTCATCACTGCTCATAGCCGAGTCAATAACACCAGCCACCTTGAGCACATTGACAACACCACCAATAATCTTATCGTCAACGCCCCGAGTAGCATTAGTGAACTTGACATCCTTAAGCCACTCTGTCGCATCCTCCTCAATATAATTGCAACCGAGCTCGCCAGTACCCAAAAGCTTGACAACACTCGCTGTATCAGCCTCGAAATCCTTGACTCCCTGATCCAGAGCCTGGAAGAGACTCTCCAAGCGCTGGTCTTGCTCAGGGTTAGGGAATAGAGCCGTAGAAGCGACAATCATCCATGAAGGCCACGGCGTGAAAATCTCGCCAATCTTCTTAAGCGGCGGGTTCGGCTTCTCAGATGTGGGGTGGAAGTAAGGCTTCGTGGTGAACTCTTCCCACATGAAGAACTCAGCGGAGGGGTTCGCGGGCTCGTCGGGCTTTGACCCGTCGAGGCCGGACACGCCATCCCGCAAGGGTCCGAACGGTCCCAGAGGGACGGTGGTCAAGGAGTCGGCTTTCCAGCCTTGTTGCTGGGCCAGAACAAAGGACATGATATGAGAGCCACTACAGGTCGACGTGTTAGTCTCCAAGCTATACTGTGGTTGCCATGACTCAATGTTAAGGGACTTACCTTCCCAGCCGGCTGACTCCAACCCTCTTGTCCTTCAGGTCTGACACCCCATTAATCTCATCTCTATTGCGACCGGTGACGATTGCCCAGCGCAGAGGATTGTCTACCCAGTGGCCGATAACCTTGTATCCGCCATCTGAATCGGCGGAGGTCTGGCCCGCTTGTTGCTTTCCGGCTAGGCCTGCGACCCATCCCTCTGTCAAACCGATGGCGATATCGATTTCATTGCCGCGGAGGGATGTGATCATATGCCCCGTGCCGGAGGGGAAGGGAGTTGGGACGATTTTGAATGGGAGGGAGGCAACAGCCGGGGAACGGAGAGCGAGATGGAGTGGGGTTAGGTAGTGCTCTAGGTGTGAAAAGCTTATCGTTAGCTATATCCTGTCTAATTAAAAGTGGGAATGACCGGGAGGCGTCGTTGAAACAGAAGCAACTAGCTTGGAGATGGCAATATTATTTTGCTGCTGATCCCAAAGTTCTGGGAGGGAGGGGCTGACGTACCAGGCACATAGCCGATGCGGATTGTGGGCAAGTCAGACATTGTGCAAGTATTGACTGCGGTACTGATTCGGATACTAAACAGAAACAGTAGACCTTGGGGGGAGGGGCGGGTGCGTTGGGAAGATATTGGCGCAGATGTCGGAGCAGAGCGGCATTCCGAGTGACGCGGGGCAAGCCCCTCACCCCGACGCGCGCAATCGGAGAGGGACCGACAATTCTTTTCGATAAAACGTCATAATATTGACATTGCCTCATTCAAATTACAGATCTATAATGCGGTTTGCCAATGCTAGCTATCTACATAAATATTGAGTCTAGTCCCAGTTCATCCCAGGTATTTCAGTCCATCCGGATATCCTTCTCGTGGTGACCCCAGCGGCCGCTCTGCTCCATAGACTCGCCGGCGGTCTGGGAGGTAGAACGGGAGTGAGAGGTGGAGATAGGGAAAGCGTGGGAGACGGAGTTGGAGTGCGAGTGTGGGTTGTTGAACGAGTCGGAGAGCGAGCTGGAGTGGGAATGGGAAGGGGTTTGAGTGGGAGTGTTTCGGGTGAAGTAATAAAACTGGAAGCCCAGGTAGAAGTCACAAATGCACTGGAAGATACCACAGAGCTTGAACGCCCAGGGGATGGTCTCGGAGCTGTTGAAGAAGTAGCTCATCTTCATGGTATCACCGAGAATCCATGCCGCGACGACGGAGACTCGGAAGCCCTTGCACGAGCCGGATCGGTGGTTGGCAATGATTTGAGGGATCGGGAGGGTAGCTTCGATGGCGAGTCCGCTGTAGCCAATGAGGCTGATATAGAATTGCGTTTGAGCGACCGGGGTCAGGTGGATGACGGTCAAGATTCCGACGAAGTAAGCCAAAGACATCCAATATCTTTTGAGAATGGGTGATTAGCTTGAATCGCTGTAGTTGGAGGGGCCGGAACTTACGGCTTGGTGGTCTTCCACTGCCAAAACTCATAGGGTCTCGAGGATGAACCGTCCGAGTTACCACCGCTGAAGGGTGTATGTTCAATTCCATTCCGCACACCGGCGGAGGGCCGATTATCGAGCGCAACCTTGAGCATTGTAATCTGCACCACGACCATAACAATTGCTTGCGTCAACAGAGTGATTGAGTAGTGCTCGCCAAACCAAAAGAAAATCCTAAGAATGTCAACATTTTGCACCCGACGCGCCGTTGATTGGGATCTTACTTCAGGATCGACGAAATCAGCATAATCAGAGGAATATCCAATGAGAAGCCCCCGGAGCTTCTTGTGCGATGAATGCTGAAGATCTGGTCGGCATAGGATGTGATGGGGGAGCTTATAAGGCTGTATATAAGCGTGGTTAGTAGTGGGAACTTGTAGATCAATTGGGAGCTCGTTCTTGCCTACATACAAGAAAGGCGCGGCATAGTCAAAGGCGATCTGGAAAAGAGACATGGCGGTGATTTGAGGGGTATGCACGGGTCGCTATAACAAACAAGAAGTCGGGTCGACGCGATTGGGGTGGGAAACTGCGTCTTGTATAAGTATTCCCGACAAAGGAGAGGAGTCAAAGAGCGAAAAAAAGGAACAAGCTTCGGGGGCACACGACTCAATGCGGCTTTTTCGCGGGTGCCCTGGATTATGTCAGCGTGCCGATCTCCACTTGCGGCAGGGCCATGGGGCTGATGGGGTCAACGTGGTATGGTTGGACCAATCAGATTAATTATGGCTATTAAGTTCATTATTTGCCTATCTGGGACATACTCTTGGAAGTATACAACATATTGTACGGAGTATAGATGGCTCAGAATGAGATCATGAGCAAAAGGTATTGCGACAAGATATACGGTACTATATCCTGACATCACGATGAACTGTCGATAGAAATATTCTAAAAGGATGACTTCTCAATTCTCCCAACCCACTTTCTGAAACAATCCAACTGAAACAATCCAAGTTCGCCTTTGCCATCTGATTTCGCCAATCGTTAGTCTTTCAAAAAAAAAAAAAAAAGGGCAATCTTAGCAGCCAAACCGCGTTGGGGCAGCTCCAAGACCGTGAACGTGAACTTCGAAGGCGTGAATTGGACCTTGACCTCGAAAAGTACGAGCTTAGAATCAGACACAACAAAGCCGAGCTCGAAAAGCATGAGTTTTCACTCCAAAAACAAAAAATGGAAATTGAAAAGCGGGAGCTCGAAATTGAACAAAACAAATTCAACCTCGCAAAGAATGAATGCGAAATCAAAGAAAGAATCGAAAAGCTCCAAGATGTTGAAAACGAGTTTGACTTGAATGGACCCGATATAATCAGGCGGGCGATATCCAAGAAGTTTCAGAGTGGTATGGTAGGCACGATCGAAGACGAACTCAAACAGGGTAAAGATATGAATTCCCTTCAGCGATACCGATATGAGCGGCACGTCTACGAACAAGACCTGGAGGCGAAAGAAGATCGCTTGGCGGATTTCCTCGACGTGGAAACCAGACTCCGAGAGATTGCTCAAAGGGAAATATGTTTGATAGAACAATACAAGTATGACCCAGAAAAGCTCGAGGACGAGTTGAAGACCACAACGAAGGAATATAAACGATTTGAGCACGAGTGGCGGATGATCCGGCAATCCTTCGACGGACCTTTGGAGCGAGCCTTTGATTACTGGCGGTCAAATCCTAAATGGTATATGCATCGCGTTCTTCGAGATGATTGTGCTAGGATGGGAGGCTGCTGTGGGCGTGACTGTGGATGTTGCCTTCGTCGCAGACCTGACCAGACTGACAGGCGTACAGTTGGGCATTGCACTGTCGAATGTGGTTGTTGCAAGGAGGCTCGGGGATTTGAGCTTTCCGAGGATGACAAGGAGTACTTTGCGATGCGCTATGCGGTCTCTGAGGATGGTAATAAGGGCCTGGATCTGAAGGATCTCCAACTGAAAAGCCTCGGAATGCAAAATCAACACCTGCAACAGGCGCTTACTAAGGAAGCAATGAAGGAGGATTTGATTCGATATGAGTTCTCTGATGGTGCAGTTGAAGAATTCGAACGCTACATATTTGAAGATGACACCATTGATGACGATGAAGCCGAATTCACGGACGATGAGTGTCCTCCGGTTGAGGAGGAGGATCCGTACTATCGTAGGATCTGCCTAGCTTCAATCTGGGGATTAGTGGACGGTAACTTTGAGGACCCATTTGACTTGATCGATGAGGCACCAATCTGTGATCCAACATGGCAGTTTGTCGGTAACAAACTTGTTGCCCAGGAGGAGAACGATTCAGTAATGTCGGAAACGGTTTGGTAGTTGCTAAAAATGCTCTACACGGATGGATTCCTTTTTGGGGGTATTGTCAAGCTTATTCGCTAACATCAATAGATTGCTGGGAGTAATGATGAAGCTTGAATTTGTTAGCCTTTAAAGAATAATTCTTTTTATTTTGCTAAACCTCCGTTGACATACTACGTAGCTATATCACTATACGGTGGGCCAAACAACGACAAATATCTTCGTGTGGTCATTAGAAAACTCCCGATGGCTACTGGATATCATAGGAAGTTGGCAGTGAAGATATACATGTTGCCTAGCCGACTATATAAAGACAGAATTTCGGGTAGTCGACTGTCGACTCAGCCATGATACATGCGACAAATGCCCGAGTATTGTGCGGTATAAATTGTAGTGGAGTGAAACATGATCGACATCCTATATCCCAAACGGAAGGGTGGGTTCTAATGGACTCAAAAGGGGCCAAAATCCCAGAGACCATTAGACTGGCTTCTCACCTAGAAGCAGAAAGCTCAACCTTGACTCAGCAATGGCCATTGTGTCCAGCTTGTCTGCTAGTTTCGATTGCTTCTTCAACCCACGGGCGCATCTGCTTCTCATAATCCCTGATGGTATCACTAAATGACACGTAGCATCCGCGAGTTGACAGGCATTCACAATGGCATGGTTGACTCCTTAGTAATGACAGTGTCCTCAGGTAATGCCTCCACCATATGCAGCATATGAGGGAAGAATGGTCCGCCTCTTTGTTTGAATACATCAAGCAAGGGCTGGTTCAACGACTCGGGAAATTCAATGACGGTAGAGCCCAGCGTCTGCAATCTCCCCATTAAGAAAATATGAGAGGAGAGTTTGATTCTGGCCGATGCCCTGCGTCGTCATGGAGTTCCTTGTACAGTCTTTGAGAGCGAAGAGTCTGCGGAGGTACGCAACTGAGGATGGGGCGTTTCTATACACTCGACCCTAATCACGTCGGAAGCGCATATTCTGCCAGAAATCTATGACGGTGTCTGTGAGGCACAGGTAAATCCTGCTATCGGCCGTGACGAAGTCCGCTCTATTTCAAGGGAACGCACCCTCACACAGATACCTTTGTCTTCTGGTCTTTGTTGGGCACTCCTGCAGTCCCCGGGTAATCCTACCGTGCCCAAGTGTACTTCTCCTAGATTGCATCTAATGCGGATGAGGATCTCTGGAAGGCTTCTGTTGACAAAGTGGTATATCTCCGCAGAAATGTTTCAATTCTCGACTCAATCTGGTTTGAAAGAGAATCACGGGTTGGCCGGCAGTCGTTGCGAGTTCGAAATTAGGGAATGACACGGTCCAAAAGCAAGAAGAAAGGAGGCGCTGAAGACAAACTATGCTATATACAATGGCCTTACGGTCATAAAATAGCATCAACGGTATCGGGCCAGCAATCGGCAATCTTCCCGCCATCTTGGAAAGAAGCAACAACAGAACCCTCTCCTCTCAGGGGATCACCTTCCCAGACGACAAAGTCCCCGGCCAATTCTCCCTCTTGGACCTTCTTCGACTGACTTCCAAGGATAAGATCAAGATTGGTTGAAACAAGGGCAATGGCCTGCAGATCACTTAGACCGGCATACTTGCCAGCCCACCAAGCTTCTTGTGCCAGACCATGAATATTTGAATCACTTTTCACAGCCAGGCCAAGCAAAACACCGGCGTCGGATAAGATTTTAGCAGGGCTCTCTGTAAGTGGGGGCCCTGTGAGGGCATTCTTCTTCTCCCATGTATCAGGGGCACCCCGGTTACCAATGAGGATGACAGGAATTCCTGCTTCGGCGAGAGGCTTGGCAACCTGTTGAGCATCGAAGTAAGCATAAATGCCACTACCCAGGTCAAGTGAGACGATAGTATCTTACCAATGGAGCACCGTGGCCGCCGTATATGATCAGGTTCACTGATTGGAACTCACGCTTCATCAGGAGCAATTGCGCAATGTCATCCTGACAATATTGAGTCAGTTATTTCAAAGAGCGGTTTCAAACGGCGCAGAAGTATAACCCCAGCTTACCTCATTAAATGCCTGTACAACCACAGGGAGTGAGCCGTTCGCAGCCCTAGCATAAATTTCGAGGCTCCCGGGTGCGGCATCTTCGCCCGCCTGAAGCAACTGACTTAGTCTCTCAATGCTAGAAGAGACAGTTGGTGTCTCATCATCTGAAAAGAAACCCCCAGATTAGCTCGATCCCGCATATGCATGCCAAGTCAGGAAAATCTCTTACTTTTAGCAGCCTGACCTATCACGAGATGGAGTGCCACATCATCTTTCCAGATACCATTATCAAGAATTGTGGCATTTGCGCTCGTGCGCAATCCAACACTGACACCTTGAATAATACCGCCACCATGAAGAGGCGCAGTGATGGCTCGCGTCACGCCTCCAATCCTGGCCCTCGCGAGTCCTCTGCCATCAAGATGCACGCCATACTTGGCGAAGTGGAGTGACTTCTTTTCGTTGAGTGCGTCCCCGTTTTTCGCACCCGAGCCATCTCCAGTTGAAGGTTCAGACGGGATGGACTGGATTCCGAGTTTGTTGCCGAAGGCTACAAGGCCAGGCAGGACGTGACCGTTCGTCAAAGCGATATGTTCGGTATTTTCCTGAATCTCACTGGAGAGACATGAGGATCTCTTATCAAGGCACTTCACTTGACCATCCTCAACCAGCATAACGAGGTCATTGGTGGCACTCGTAGATGGACCGTGTGTATCAACCAAGACTTTTTGAATGCCAGTAAACAGAATCCGTGAACCAACCTGCTGGACTTTGGTGCATATATCATCTTTCTGACCTATTTCAAGAGATGGTCGGATTTGGGGGGCCTCGGGTTTTCCAAAGCCAGATTTATCAGTAGTCCATTCGTGAGTATTATCATTATTCTTCAGAACGGGCCGGCCATCAATGAATACCTGAGTTGGAGTTGCACCAACTTGGAGCGGGTGATCATCCCAAATCACGATGTCTGCATCGTATCCTGGGCGGACATATCCAATTCTATGATCTTGTTGGATGGATCTAGCAGGGATAGATGTCACGGCTTGAAGAGACTTTTCTTCAGACAAACCAAACGAGTGAGAAACTGCGGCCTGGTAACTGTAGGATATCAGGTTAGATGATTGTTAGGTCATTGAATGTAGTGATTTCCATCCACTCACACAAGGTATTTTGCAAAGTTCCCCTCGCCAGTATGATCCTTTTGATATTAGATGGATCAAACATCGCTTTACGAAAGAAGATATTTCATACCGACTTCAGTGCAACTTGGACACCATGATCGGCCAAAATTTTAGGCCCCCGTAAATTTGCCCCATATGCCTCTGCTTTGTAAAACGCATTCTCTGCAAAAGTGGCAATAGTGATGTTTCTGAGGCCCGTTAGCAATTGAAACCGACGGGAAGAAGGGCACATACTCCTCTAGGGATTTTAACAATTCAGGCACTTCCCACGCTTCTAGCGCATGGTGGAAAGCATTGGGATGGATGCCAAATTCGTGAAGCACTGACAACATGCGCTCAAGATCCTCCGGCTCGTAGCAGTGCACATTGACATTGAGCTCGCCACGGAGAAGTGCAAGAGAGGTTTCAAGTTCAAAGGACTCCGGTCGTCTCCCTTCGTCTTTCAAGAACTGTGAAATTTGTCGAGACTGGGAAAAGGGAGTATTGTCAATACCAGCAGCCGTCCGGCACCAGGCAGATTGGCGCTCTTGCAGCTCTCGTGCTTCCGCGAGATGCTTGCGCAAAAGCCACACTAGACCCATCCGGGTGTTCTTATAGATGCCCTTAGGGTTCTCCCCACAAGCCATTTTCAAGTATCTCTTTCGGCCTTTTTCCGCGATGCCATGATCAAGTAGTAATTCATTGACTACCGGCTCGGAATTTGGACCTGGCGTTGCCAAGTTCTTTACTAGATATGCCTCGCCGCCGACAATGTTCGCCGATCCTGGTAGAATCAAGGAGGAAGTGACACCACCCGATGCGATGATCTGTATCGCCGGGTCATATGGCTTAAATCCATCCAACGAGCGAACAAATGGAGTGATGGGTCCTAGGACTGGGCGCTCGTTGACATCGCTGGTAGATGAAAGGTGGGGAAAGGGGAGTAACAAATGATGAGAATGCATATCCACCAATCCAGGGGTGACAAATCTTCCATAGGCGTTCATGATTTGAGCATCCTTGGGAGCTTGGTGGTTCAAGGTTGCAGCTGATATAGAACGAATCACGCCTGCCTCGAATGCGATATCGACTGTCTCTGGAAGGACGGTCTCGCCATCGAACAGCGTGGCATTTTTTATCAGGATTGGTGTTTTCTGGCCGGAGACCGAGTTCCACCGTGGGTTTTCCCGATCCTCTGTTGATCGAGGTGCCTCATACTGATACCTAGCTTCATAGCATTTGTTCAGACCTTCATAAAAGGTCTCTTGACCAAAACTATTGGATGTAGTGATGTTGGCGAGATATTTGGTTTGGATCAGCATCACCAGGCCTGCTGCCAGCAATAGGGCTCCCAGTAGGAGTTTTCCATGACGAAGACAACGAAAAATGGAGGATTGTGCGAAATCGCGAGGTGTCTTCAACGGCAGGAAGCCGTTCTTAGTCGCCATGGGTGTCTGTGGAGTGGCACTGGAAGGCTTGAGACCTCGATACTCAAGAAGAAGAAATGAAAGTGCGTGTTATCGGAAAGTCCGCACTGGCGTGAACGTGGATACAAATCGCGTCACTCGGTTACCATCCACTTTCAGGCACTTCCGTTATATTTCTCATAACTCCATTGGAGCCCTAACCCGAATTCATATCAGGATGAGAATAAAGGTCCCGACAAGCTCTGGAGGTGGAGCAGCCTAAATAGGTTCCCGTGCGCTGCGGGGTCAGTGACTTTGTGATCATCACCGTTTAGGTAAATTTCAAGCTTCCCTTCCTTTTCCATATTTATTCTCTCATAAACTCATCTAAGTGCTGCGTAGAAATGTTCGTATTGCAATGTATGGTATAACTGGCAGATGCTGACAACTTTAACTAAAATGACGGTATGATACCATGTAAATCGATGTATTCAACCTTAGACTATCTTCTCCATCTGGTTAATCTGTTGGAAAATTTGCGTGATGGCATTTTGCCCTCTGAAAATCGCAATCTGTGCTGCCGTCCACTTTTTATTTCCTGATGTGAGGGAGACATCTGCGCCTGCATCGAGTAACATCCGGACAACCTCATGATGGCCGGATTCTGCCGCTGCCGAAAGCGCCGTAAATCCGTTATAATATGAGCCTTCAGCGTTCACATCGGCTCCTGCATCTAACAGTCGACGGACAATCCCGCGGTGACCGCTAAAAGCTGCGCCTTGGAGGGCCGTAAAGCCTTTATACCTTACGGCTCGGGTATTCACGCAGGCCTTGTGGTGTAGGAGAATTTCCACGATATCGGCGTGACCTTGTAACGCAGCAGCTTGAAGTGCGGTGCGACCTGAATCCTTAGCTGTAGGAGCATTAATTTCTGCGCCTCGCTGAAGCAGCCATTCCAGTAGCTCGATATGGCCACCCTCAGCGGCGGCCTGTAAGGCAGTTCGGCCCGCATATTGATGGGGTGGGCAGTTGATATCTGCTCCGGCGGAAACTAAGTGGCTGACGATATTCAGATAGCCCGCTCCAGATGCCAGTACTACTGCTGATCTGCCACCATTGTTGCCCCCAGGAGCGTTAACGTCTGCCCCTGCCACTAACAGCGTCTCAACCACGGCGAGATGTCCATTATTGGAGGCGGCCTGAAGGGCTGTCTGCCCATAGTAGCCTTTAGGGGGATCATTGGGGTCCACTGGTTGGGCTAAGAGCCGCTGTACCTGGCACAAGTTCCCTTGCGCAGCGGCAAGCTGAATCGGAGACCATTCTTCATCGTCCCGTTCATTTAGTTGAGATTGCGGAGTTGATAGTCGACTTTCCTGCATCTTCAGACCATTTTGGACTTCTGTTGACATATTTCGTGCCACCCGATGATTATATATATTGTTGTTGGTTTGTTTAACAAATGTGCGATTCGAGGGAAGATGCTTATCTGGTTAAAACCAGATCCTGGGTGCGAGCAGGTTCCAGCTCGAGATAAAACAAAACCAAACTAAACCAATCAGAGGCTAGATAATTCACCCTTCCAAAATAGTTAGTTAAAATAGATTGATAAGCGAAGGACCTAGTGGTATTTCGGAAAGCCTGATGTAGGAGTTGTGAGTCTGTGACCGACGGAGTTCCGAATACACTAGCTCTGGGCACTACCGTTATAACGGGAATATTCTTTCTATGCATCCCTCGTGCGCCTATATTAAGCCCTTAAGATGTTTGACCAGGGAGTCGGTCTAAATATTCGTTACTTCTTCGGGTCTTCGAGTATTTCCAGCCTGCACCAAGTAAAGCTCAAAACCCACCAACATATAAACAACTGTACTTGGCAGATCAAAATTCCTTTAGGCGACTCAACTAAGCCAGGTTTCCACCCGATCTCTACTTGTAGCAGCAAGCCCTTGCGAGTTTTGATCACCAGCCTCATCAGCTTCCTCGCCACTTTCGTCTTCATCCCATATTTCTTTAAGCCAGTCGTCTTCATGTATATTCTCTGGAGGTGTACCCTCCCCATTGATAAAGAACCAGCGGAAGATATCCAGTGAAGCTTCTCGAGAGGCCATTTAATCAAATTCCTTCTTCTGAAATGTTTTAAATTTCTTGATATCCAAGATGTCGGTAGGATATTCGGTGATCGTTGAAATAGGTATCGTTGAAAATCCATAGTCCAAAAAAGCCGCACCTTCTTCTAGGTCCCAGTTCCAATGGTCGTAACGGTGCTCATGTCGATTGCATCTTAAATGTGAAGTCGCGCGAAGGGCGCAATCTTTTATTTTAGAGGCTCCACAGGGTGCCCAGGGTGTGCAAGGTCTATTACGATAGCATAAGTCGTCGCCCTCCTTTAGAGGGAGGTGGAGCAAGCGCCACACGTCTAGCCTTAAAATGTATTCCGCATTCACATAAGTATATGGACCTAAGCCTACAGTATCCATAAAGCTTTGAGGACAACCAGTCCAGGGAAAGGCAAGTACATCGAGAGGAGGCCTACCTCTTCTCACCTTTTGAAGGATTTTTGGGGCTAATCCGCTTGTCGCTGTCCCAATCCAGAAAGCACTGATATTTGGTCGACGTATAGCGCCCATTAAAGCAAGCACTTCGTAATCATAGTTAACCGTACCGGAAGTTCCACTTAGTACCTCGTTAAGAAGCGGATGCAACCAGGGACCGACGAGATTACAAGGAACTTCGAGTTCCCAGAATGCTCCGCAAAGAGTCGATATCACTACTTCCGGGCTACAGCTCAGAGTCATATAGTAGGGCAGCTCTTTGATTAAACTTAGCTATAGCAACGAAATCGAAGCTATAGGCAGTTTACCACCAGTTGCACTTGGAAATGGTAGTTGGACAATCGACCCATAATATTGATGCATCGGAAACGTCATGGCTGCCATAAGAGCGATAGGTAATTGGCTACCTAGTTCATAAAAACGCGTAAACTCAGTAAGGGCATCAAACGCTTGTTCTAAAGTTAAAGGAGAGCACACTAAAGCCGGCGAATATCTCTTCCATTTTATTTTAAAGCGTATTGACACGTACGGGACACCGCCCACGGTACGAGGAATTCGCCTTTAGGGATTTGTTTCACTGTCGCTTTCCACCCTTCATTTTAAGCGAGTATCGCAAACCACCATTGAGCCACATTCTCATCCGCTCCCCTAACGTCAAGGCTATATATCTCTAGGGAATCGCAAAGCTTTTCACCTTCAGTCTCA
This sequence comes from Penicillium thymicola, assembly GCA_030142185.1. Lineage (NCBI taxonomy): Eukaryota > Fungi > Ascomycota > Eurotiomycetes > Eurotiales > Aspergillaceae > Penicillium > Penicillium thymicola. The sequence continues at coordinate 14,479 of LACB01000245.1, forward strand.
GAGCCTATATATTGCATACTAGCTCCCTCCCCTTAGATTTCCACGAGCCGCGCAGAGAGAATATAACACCATAACTGTGAGAATTCCTAGATAGTTGGGACCGGTGCGACTCTCTTCTGTTGTGCCAATCTAAGAACTAAAGACTCTCCCACAAAAGCTGTAGGGAATAGCAATACCGGTGCCAATCTTCAGAAGGGCAGAATGTATGATTTCTTTCTCGATCACATCGCAGTTCGAGTTTCCTACCAATCTCCAAGTAAAAGAGGCTTGCATACAAAGCACAGGAATTGGAGAGACTCCATAAGGGCGAACATGGATCTTTCTAGGCCGGCCTTGGAATTTAGGTATTCTATAGAGGGGGTGGTGGGGGTTTGTATACGCTGGAGTCAAGCCATCATCCCGATAGGCGCAGGGTAGTGATGCAAGGCGATACCAATACTCCCGGCTTTTGTCCAGCGCTTCATCAACTTGGCATTTCTGAGGCTGGAGGATGTTGCGATTCTCGATAATCTGGAACCAGACAAGACAAATTAGCGCATATTTCTTTCAGGAAAAAATTACAAGAACCAACCGAGGACAACTGTGGTGGATTTAAAGCGACTGGGCATCGCGTTGAGCACATTGAAGAGTGAGGAATAGACTTCCTTGCGTCAGAAGTTTGCAGAAGAATGGGACAGGAGAGAACAAGGGGTTTTATCTTGTTCTGAGGCCGATGTGGCGCAGGTGTTTACGTCAGTATATTTATTTAGCACAGTCGCAACTTACCCGCTGGGATCCCAGACCGACCCAGCTCAGTATCATGTTAATCGACGAGCCGATCTGTGTTCTGATTTGGCCAAGATCTCGAAATGGTCGAATATCTTATCAAATGTGGAGCGGAGATAAACTTTCCTCCGCATAGTTCCCCAACGCCGCTGTTCGCAGCATACATCATATGCGCTGCCGACGATCAATCAAAAGCAACACAGATTCTCTACTGGTTCGCTCTGGGGCGAATGCTTGTTTTGAGATTCAGGATGAAGATTGGCCAGTAGAGCCTAGCGGTAGTTCTCCACTAGCCTGTAGTGGGGACCCAAACTCAAACGCGAACTTTTGCCCCTCTTCTTCGCTCATATAAACAAACGCCATCTTCTACACCAACCTCTAAAAGACTCAATTTCCAATCCTCTCCAGCAAAAGAAAAACCAGCCAAAACACCTAATTCAACTACCCGGCATTCCGCAAAGATGCGCTCAGTCCCAGACTTCCCACAAAATCTGTTAGATAGAGTCAACGCGGCCGAGCACAGTCCCTCACGCGATCCCAACGTCAAATACGTCTTTCACGTCATCAACAGTGCAGCCGAAGATCTGTCCATGTTTGAGGAGGTAGACTCAGAGGACGAGGAGGAGGAGGAGGAAGAGTCTGAGGATGGTGATAGCCAAAGGCAGCACATATTTGACACCCTCGAGGAAGCCAACAAAGCTGCTCTGGCTCTCTTCAGGAGCGAGTATGAGGACTTCTTTGATCAAGAAGAGGATATGTCCAACTGGTACGAAGAGGGTACTAGCGAGATTATGATGAATGACGTGATATGGCAAGTTGTCGACGGGATGCTTTCGTTGCAAGCTCACGACGCTGAGGAGGGGATTGCAGGTGAGGTTTACGTCTCTGCCTCGAGAGTCTAAACTTGAAGAGAAGAGAAGCAAAAACGGGAGGGGAAAAGCATAAGTAAATTCTGATCTGGAAGTTTGGTTCTGTGTACAAAGCCTCTTCTTGGTATGGGGAATTGTATGTTGAAAATAAATAAGCCAGGAAATGAATGTCATACAGCCCACGGACGCTTATCATCTTCATGGCTTACTAGAAAAATCAATGTGATTAGAAGCAGGTAATTCGAGTTGAACAAGGGTAACTCAAGGGTAACTCACGGCGCGCGGGGCTTTGTCATTCTGCCCGGGGTAACAGAGAGCCCAAGGAAGTCATCCGGCTTTTTCTTCTAATAGATATCAGTATGCAGAAAGTCATCCAGGAACGATAGGCTCACCAGATGATCGTGTTTGATATGAGCACGGAGCTTCACTACCTGAGGGTTGGTGGTCTCGAGGTTATCGAACTTTGGGCAGTAGGGACATTTGTAGGCGCAGGGAGGAATCGTCTAAGGACAACAAGGATTAATATCGGCTTTGAATGGGATATTTAGGTGCTTTCACTCACAATGATCGCGTGTTCCATCGGCCATTGGCTTGCCTGGTGTTCATCACAAGCGCAGAGCTTCTTGCTCTCCTGGCTAATATAATCGGTCAGCCATATTCAACTAGTCCGATTCAAAGTGATGCTTACATCCATTTGGTGGGTGACACATCCCTATTTAACTTCCAGTAGTGACCATACATCCCATAGTAGGGACTCGTAGGGGCAGGCTCAGTCGGCTGAGACAGGGCTGGGGTTGTTGATGTATCTTTGGTCATGGTTGCGTTGGCCGGGTGGAGATGATTCTGAATTGAATCTTCAAGTGCTGATATGATGGCTCAAATGTGGGAGATGAGGAAGCAGAACTAAAACGGAAGGAACCCAAACAGGAAAGTGAAATTGACAAACAACCTCATCTGATATGATCTGGCACGTGAGGAGGTTGTACTTAAGAGCGAAGACATCAGGAGTCGATCGTATTATCAAAAGTATCATCATCATAAATTCATTCCCACAGAGTATTTACAAAACATATTTGAACAGCGGCGACTTATCTCCCATATCAAACAGCTGTTCCTCGGTGTAGTTAACTCTTGCATCGTCAGCAATTCTTTCCTTCTTCGCATTGCCCAGCTTGTATGTCCATTCGAGGAACAAAGCAACAAAGAATCCAACCCCACCGAGTGCCAAACTGAGGCCGAATCCAGTTGTATACTTAGGGCTCTCTTTCTCAATATACATGAAGCTGCCCAATATGCCACCAACGTTGCCGACACAGTTTACCAGCGCGATACCCATAGCCCGGCGGGACGCTGGGGCAATGTTGTTTGCATTCCAAGACGCAGCTCCGGGCTGGATGGGGTAGATACCGATGACAGACAAGACAACTGCGAAGTAGGCCACTCCTTTCTTTTCTTCCATAGCTCCATTAAGAGATATAATAATAGAATAGGCTACCACGACGATTACCATGGGGATGCAGACAAATGGCATTCGCCAATAGAAGCGATCGGAGAACCGCGCAAACACGATAGCAGATATCGCACCAGCAATATATGGAGGGGCAGAGGTGAGCTGGGCATTCGTGGAGCTGAATCCCATGGCTTTGGTGATGGTTGGGAGGGTAAACTTCGTACCTGGGTGCAAAGCTATATTAGCCCAATGTGTTGTGTAGGATTCGAAGGGATGTTACCATAAGACAAGGCTGACTGGCAAAACAAAAGGTAGCCTTGCACGTATATCCTCCAGTTCATCAGAACCACCTTGAGATCTCTCCACTTGAATCCCTCCTCCCCGGTACTAGTTCCTCCTTGCTTGATGAACATTGAAAGTTCTAGGTAGCGAATTTCTTCGGGGGATAACCAGCGCTTGGATAAAGCCGGGGTGTCGATGAGGAGAAAGAAACAGGCAATACCTAGTACCACACTAGCAAGGCCTTCAAGGATGAAGATCCATCGCCATCCCTCAAGCCCAGCAGTACCGTCCATCTTGGCAATAGCGGCAGCCAACAGGCCGGAGAACGCGCCGGATAGCGCACTGGCGCAGTAGAAGTATGAGATACGAAGCGCTAATTCCCTAGGCATGTACCAGTAGGAGCAAAGATAGATAGCCCCAGGGAAGAATCCAGCCCTATAAAGCAAAGTATTAGGGTGAAAAGTAAAATGTGGTTGAGTGGTGTCACTCACTCAAAAACACCGAGTAGAACTCGAGTGGTCATCAGACCGGCAAAATTTTGAACCAGACCTGTGCATGTCATGACAATACCCCAGGTCAAGACAAGAAGGCCAAGGTACACTGAAGGACGCTTGAACTTCTTGAGAACAACATTACTGGGAACTTCGAACAGGACGTAGGGAATGAAGACTGCATGTATATATCACGAGTCAGTACACCTTGCGCTCACAGTCAAGAAATACTAAGCCGGCTGGGTGTGTGCCGCAACAAATGAACTCACATATAGAAAGGACAGTATTATACTGCAACCCCGTCATATTGAGATCTTGGACCATGCCTTCAATCTTAGCATTGCCGATATTCGCACGATCGATGTGGCAAATCAGGTACAGCACTGCGAGCATAGGGATTAAACGCTTATCGACCTGTATAGAGAGTTAGCTTAAGATTACATGTGAGGGGAATGTTGAGCATTCTCACCTTATGGAAGACCTTTTTCCGTTTCTCCTCCGGATAGTTATTATAAAAATCTGCATCATCGGCAGTTAAACCAACGACACGGAAGTCTCCAACCTGAGTGACCAGAGAGGGTTTGATAATGTGTTCGACATGAGAAGATTGATCGACAATCTCGACATCGTCTTTTCCAATAGAACCACGGTTCATAGCTGGGGTTATAAGTAGTATACAACCTTTGGCTACTTCAAATAGACCAAGCTTGGGAGATGTTCCTGTAGATATAGGGTCTCAGAAGATCAGTACGAGGCAGTCGACGAAAAGGTAGATTATATATGCCATATACCTAGTTACACCAGGTCGGTTATCCTCCATAGATTGGTGGAATGTTTTCAGCTTTCGTTGTTTACCCCAGTCTTTGTGACTACATTCCAACAGCCAAGAAATGCGGGGAAGCTTGGCCATTATCCAATGATTTCCAAACTATGCTGGACGATCTATATATCTCTGGGGGGTGACCGGTAGTTGCTCTGTGCCAAGGTGAGCTTGTTGACGGGCATCCAGTCAGAACCCGATCTGCTGCGGAAAGCACGGACAACCACCGCGGGTGGCCATGCGGGGTGTATGTTTTCCCCCAACAGAGCAATGATGGACCTTTCTCCGGGCTTTGGTCCCGGCCTTTCTCCGTGGCTTTATCCAGGCGCTTCTCCGGACCTTTCTCCGGTACTATCCGCTCCGACCTTGTTTGGACATACGAAAACCCCGCCATCTCTCATTTCCGCCGCAATAGAAGAGATTTATATCCAGCCTCCGCATGTTCATGGCAGTCTATTGGTGGGGAATGTGGTTGTGCATGAGCCGCAGTATCATCAAGACCATCACGGATTTCGCGCAGGGCTTGGGATGCTCATTCGGTGGCTTAACCCATCTAGCCGACTTGGGAAAAGCTGCTAGGACCCTTGGAAGATCAAAAGCCTCGTGGGATACGACAAAAAAGCATCACCCAAACTCTAAACCAACTCGATGATTTAACAACACATCACTTCTAGTCTTCCCCCCTTGAATTTGCATGCCTCAATTCCACGACAGGCTGAGCGGGTTTCTTATTGATCAACTCGCTCAGTAGGTATGTGGGAATACCCCGCATATTTGTTCTATCAGTAGGCCGGACAACCTCCAGACGAAATATATGGCAGCGTCAAATCCAGGCGGGGTTAGGAAGGAAGCCAAGAAGCGCGTCGGCAAATATGGTCAAAGCTTTATTTGTTCCTAATAGCGGTGTTGACTCGCTTGCATAGAAGTTGAGGCCATAAAGGCGCTGCGTGCTGCGTTCTCAGACCGGCATATCGCAGCGGTATAGGTATAGGTGCCATGGGATAAAACCTGGATGCTTCATTCTTCATCCTCACTAGGGCCTAGACCGCCCCTTACACCGCTTCTTGCAGTGCAATGGAATGCTGCCGGTAGAAGGTTCTGTGGCCTTCATATATATATATATAGTTACTGATGTCGACTTATCAATATATTCCTAGGTGGTGAAATAGGTACTCACCGATACGATAGATAGCGTTAGATTTCGTGAAAGGGCTGTTTTCCTTCCCTTAGAAAGCAATTTTATACGAACCAAAAGAGCTGTTCATGACATGCAGGCCTATCAACTTCTAATAATGTAGATATTGCATACATGTATTGTGCAAGAAATGAAACATATCGCTTCTAGAACTCGATCCGCCATGCCTTTCCAATGCCAACATTCGGGTTCTTCACCACAGCATATGATGCTTTGCCGCTCTCCTGCTCGTAAAATTCCAACGAGGCAGTCGAGGCCGATTTGGCTCCATCTTCAATGACGGTCACAGTGTTCTTAGTCTTCCATTCGGTAGGAGGGTCAACTATCACCACCCGCTCGACTGTCACACCAGCCATGGTCTTGAGGTACTCAGCAGTCTTGGGCCCCTTGGTTCCAATGTCCTCCGACGACAACACCGACTCGCGGTAGTTGAAGCGGCGGTGAATGTAGGCGCCACGCTCGTAGTCAAATGTCTCGCCGTCATCCACGTATAGAGTGCCCCCCGCCTCGCTATTCTTGTCTAGGGCAATGACTAGTGTATACGGGTCCCATCGCATAAGACCAGTGCTGCGACGAGGACGGTCCTTGCGGGGGATAACGTGACCACCCTGGATCAATACAGGCACCTTCTCCTCGGGTGCAGGGACGGTGTGTTTCTTGCCCGTGCCCTGGTAGACGGTGAAATCAAAGTAGTCATAGTACTTCTCGTCGTCGGAGATATACACATCCGCGGTGTAAGTGTTCTCCTGCACAACAGGCTTCACGAGAAGACCCGTGGAACCAAGGTACAGCTGATCATCGATGGCAAAGCCTTGCTCGTCCTCTGGGAACATATAGTACTGAGGCCGCACAATGGGCGTACCATTAACTGAGGCTTCATGGAAGGCAGTGTACCAAGCAGGCATAAGTTGGTACCTGAGGCGGATTGCCTGAGCGATGTAGGACCGTTGCGGTTCGCTGATCAGATACGGTTCACGACGACGAGTATCGATGTGAGCATGTGCGCGGAAGAAGGGATACCAGATACCTGTCTGATACCAGCGGGTCAAAAGGTCCTTATCGGGGTTGTGGAAGAATCCTCCGACATCTGCGCCGGCAAAGGGGAAGCCAGCGATACCGTTGGTCAGGACCATTGGGAGAGAGGCCCCAAGGTGCTCCCAGGTGGCCTGGTTGTCTCCGGTCCACATAGCGGACACACGCTGGGCCCCGGAGTAGTACGAGCGCGTCAAGATAAATGGCCGGCGCACCTCGCCCTTCTTGCGCTCCAGCATTGCTTTGTAGGTGGCGTCCAAAAGGGTCAGACCATTAAGGTTGTGAATATCGCGATGTTCCCAGTTTCCATAATGCAAGTTGTCTTTAGGCATGGTCATGTCAGGTCCATTGAAAACGGAGGGTTCATTCATATCATTCCAGATGAAAAGATTCTGAAGTGATCCCTTGAATTTATCGAACTTGTGCAAGGTCGCCCACCAAGCCTGTGCAGCGGGGTTGAAGCAGTCGACCCAGTTCGAGGACCCTGGCCAGCACCATCCATCGTAAATCTCGCCATCCTTATTCAGCACAGCAAGGTTTTTGCTTCTAAGCTCCTCGGAAACAAAGTACTTATCCGCATTTTTAATGTGTGGATCAATCAAAACCACAAGCTTTCGCTCAGTTTCATCGAGCTTTTGCTGCATACCCTTAGGATCGGGGAAGGTGAGGGAGTCCCAGGTGAAGTATTTCCGGTCATCGGTATATTCAAGATCAAGCCAAATCACATCGTACGGAATTTGGTACTTGTCGAACTTGGCGTTCACTTCTTTGACATCCTCGTCCGTAACATAGTTCCAACGGCATTGATGATACCCAATGGCAAACTGTTGGGGCAGTTGTGTATATCCCGTGAGTTCACCATATGTCTTACTGATATCATTCGGCGAGGGGCCGAGGAAGACGAACAGGTCAATCTGACCAGATTCGGAAATCCAATGAGTCTGTGTATCTGTCTTGGAGCGGGCGCCCAAGGCAAGGGGGTTGGAGGAGGCAGTCGACTTGACAATATCGATCCACGTTTCCGCTGCATTAAGCCAGAAGACCCCGACAGTGGAGTTTTTGCGGTGGGCTTGCATCAGCGGAATGGCTCCGTACAAGGTCATCGGGCTTTCGAGTTCATACTCAAAGACATCCGAGTTGTACAGACGGTAAGGGTTCTCATGGTTGCCAGATCCACCTCTGGTCTCTTTGAGCGAGAGCGAGTCTGCGTGCTCTGGGATACCAAATACATGACTATAGCCAGGGAAGGTGATATCAAGAGCAACACTCTCGGGACCACGCGGCTTTGAGTCGGTGTTTCCCCCAAACGTCTCCTCCCACCAGGTGCTCTCGTCCTCGCCGGATTCGTCGTCTTTGCCGTCTACCTTCGGTCGCCAGTGCTCCATGTTCAAGAAACCTTGGTGGTTCAATTGGATATGTGTCTCTCCGTCTCGCTGGAATTCAACTCCAAATGGCGCGTGGCGAACGATTGCCTGGAATTTGTCGCCTGGGCCGTATAAAATGTTGGTGAATCCAGTCGCGGTCTGAGCGTTCAATGTGGCCGACTTGCTGACTTCCAAACCACCCACGATAGCCCATTTCTCAGTTTCATCATATCGCTTCTTGTTCGCTTGGCTGCCATGTCGCATTTCAATGTCGCCCTTCATCCGCTTCTCTTCATCTACCACAATGCGGGCGGCTCCCGATTCCAAGAAAGATACTGTGAGAGGTAGCCGGACCTTCTCATTGGCAGTCGTTGTTTTTGAAATGATTCCAGTAAGGATGCCATCCTTGAAATGTACGGTAGCGGGGTCGAGCTCGTAGGGTGAGCTCCATGACGTGCCTTGGGAGGAGGCGTTATCGGCATAGGCACGGTTTCGTTTGCAGAATCCGGACTGCTCGCAAGTCTTGAAATCTTTGTTTTTCACTGCCACTGTTCGTGCCATGGGCGTTAGCTTTTTGTAATCTTGCGTTTTGGCAAAAGGCAGCCTTACAACTGGGGACAACCATGCATCCGAGGAGGATAACCAAGGAGAGCAACATTGCCCAACGGCGGGCAGGTAGACTCTTGGCCATGGTAAAATAAATAATATTATCAATCAGAGACCCTCAATCTCCGACAGAATGGCGTAGGTTATCACGGAGTGACCTGCATTTAAAGGTGGAGATGATATCAACAGAAGCTACAAGCTGGCCTGAGCCGGGGTAAGATACCTAAGGCAACAAGGCACTACGATAGCTCCTGAACAGCCAATCAACTTGTTTTGCCGTTGAGCCAATCGGTGTCCACAATATGAATCCCTTACTTACCCAATGTACTCCGTACTTTGTAGTTAGTTACAGAGTACAGAGGTACAACATCTGTAGGTACTGCTTCTATATTTTAACATACCACGGATTGGGGATAGTTATATCTCATCCCAGCCTTCGCCCTAACAACTCGCGGTTTTCATAGTACTGGAGGTCGCAAATAGCCATCCCTCCTAGCAGCCCACTGGGCATTCAAAAGCTTGCAAGAGGTAGTTCACCAAAGAACTGATAGAAGTACTCCCAGTTTTCTTATTAAGCTTCAGCTCCCGATCTATTTATGTGCACATGATAACTAACTAGTTAGTTAGTATCTCTTAACTAGTTAGTAGTATACGGAGTAGTGGGTACAGTCTCATTCCCCAGCTGCAGCGGAGAATCGAGTATCCAAAAATAGAAAATAGGGGCCAGTATGAGAGATTAGAGTGCACATTATGCTGCAGCGGAACTTCAGGGGCAACGACAGGGAACCGGGCTAGATGCGAGTTGTTATCCCATATGTTAGGGAGCTTGGTATGGAGATGGGTAGTGTTATTTTTCATTGGGCTGTTAGTTTTAAGGTGATAAATATTTCTATATTTGTATTTGAAAAGCAAAAGAGTGAAGCAAAAAAAGTGAAGCAAAAGAGTTGTATACAACTTTTCAATGGTAAGGTCCACCACTTTTGGCCTTAGAATTCTGGCATCAACACCCCTCCTTGTGGCCACCAATCATCGGCCCAAGTGGGAAGGCCCGAATTTTTTAAAAGGCCTCTATTTAATCCTCCCCTCTTCCTGCTCTCTTTTCCTACTTCATACCTGAATTATTATTCTCATACATTCAAAATGTCCGCCAACGAGGAACAGACGTATGTCACAACCAATCTTCCCCCAGTCCCCTTTCTCTTTCGATTCCCATTACCCCTCTAACCCCTCAATGCCGGTCAAGCTAACCAAATGCTCTAGTTTCATTGCCATCAAGCCCGATGGTGTCCAGGTACGGGCACAGCACCATTCGATCCGGATCCATCACGGGCCCGGAAGGGGTTCTCAATTGAACAACATTTACTGACAATGTCAACCAGCGTGGACTCGTTGGCCCCATCATCTCTCGCTTCGAGAACCGTGGCTTCAAGCTCGTTGCCATGAAGCTCACCTCCCCTAGCCAGGACCACCTCGAGAAGCACTACGCTGATCTCGCCACCAAGCCCTTCTTCAAGGGTCTCGTCTCCTGTTAGTTACCTCTCCCGAACCGTTCCGCAAATCGCAATACACTAACACAGCTCTAGACATGCTGAGCGGCCCCATCTGCGCTATGGTCTGGGAGGGTAAGGACGCCGTCAAGACCGGCCGTGTCCTCCTCGGTGCCACCAACCCCTTGGCTTCCGCCCCCGGTACCATCCGTGGTGACTTCGCCATCGTAAGAGACCCCTGATGCTCTCTGAGATAGCTTTCTTTTACTTTTTTTGCTCACACTGACAACACTAGGATGTCGGCCGCAACGTCTGCCACGGTTCCGACTCTGTCGAGAACGCCAAGAAGGAGATTGCTCTCTGGTTCGGTGCCTCCGAGGTCCTCAAGTACACCTCCGCCCAGGCCGCTTGGGTTTACGAGTAAATTCCTCGTCTTTAACTAGACCGGTCGGATGGCTTTCTTATTCGGATACTTGTAGCATAGAATAAAGCAGCGGTTCTGAGGAAGAAGCCCAATGGCTTGGGAAAATACACAATATACAAATTACAAATTATTTATATGTATATATACAACATATATGTTCTCTCTCTGGTATCACAGTAATGCTCGACTAACTCATCCTCTGCGGAAGAGCCGTCTGGCTAGGTTTGCTGTCGGTGTAAAGACCGACCTTGCAAACCACGGTGTCGCCCAAACGCTCGCTGCCAACCGGACTGGCAACAAAGCTTTCGTGATCGCATAGGACGTAGCAAATTCCAGCACCAATCGAACCCCTGCTCGATCCACCGGCTTCTCTATGGTGGTTTCATGCTCCGCAACAGTATTCACGTCGGACTCATCCACCCAACCTTTCTTTTTCAGCCAGCGGCCGAAACGCGCAGCTCCCTCGTCGAACGCATTGGTCTCGCTTGTCTGCGATGCAAGGTCCGGCATCCAGGCACCATAGTGAAATGCGCCAACCAGCCCGAATAGCGGAATAATAGAGGTGATTTCGTGAAGTATTAGGAAAGATGTGATATGGGTGCCCGGGGCACCGAATAAGGGTGTAGTATATGTGCGGAGAAACCGAGGGAGGCGGTCATTAAACCGGCGTAGGAGAGAGCGAGAATCATTAGGGATAGGCTGTGACGCTTTCGGTGGCTGTGGGGGAGAGGGAGTGGAAATAGTTCGTCGCAACGCATGTGATCTGGTATTTCGAGCTGTTTGCGGACGGAGATAGCGGAGAGAGTTGAGTGGTCGGGAAGCCATGTTGTTGTAGAGGGATTGGCTAACTTGAGGGGTTCGAAAGGAGTTATTATGTATGTTCAAAACAGAATCGTTATCTGGCGGCCAATATACAGGAACGCAAAACAGTTGAGTGCTGGCGTTAAGCTCGTCAATCCCGATCTGAGAAATGCCCCCGGGCCGATTATCTCGCTGAGTCATCTATCGAGCTGCCACCTGCCTTTTTCTTTTTGCTCTAGCTCTTCGGGATCAAGATAAAGTCGCTCCTTGCATAGAAACAGTATTTTAAGGCTTTAGATCCAGATAGAGTATTTGCGCTGCAGACCTTTAATGCGCTATGGCCACTAGGATCGGCAGCTGTAGATATCATCGTTCCCGATACGACCGGCGCAAATGGTGACATGGTCCACTTTTGCCCGAATCCTCTCTTCTTCATCCAACCCCTCCCATTGCCGACCCATACACTCAAAGGACGCAATGGAGAAGAAGATCACTGAGAAGATCGCGGCTCTGCCGCCAGATGCCAACTACTTTTCCTTGGAGTTCTTCCCTCCAAAGACCCGGATGGTGGGGGTTACCCCGCGTGCTAAACGCATCGTGAACATTCGCTAATATGGTCTACTACAGGGTTTTGCCAACCTGTCCGCGCGTCTGGAGCGTATGGCACAAGCACTCCGTCCTCTCTTTGTTACGGTCACTTGGGGTGCCGGTGGTAGCACTGCGGCACGATCGCTCGAGCTGGCGGAAGTATGCCAGCGCCAACTACAGTTGACGACCGTCCTGCATCTGACATGCACGAACATGAGCCGCAAGCTGGTGGATATGGCTTTAGATGAGGCCAAGGCTCTCGGAATTCGCAACATCCTTGCCCTACGAGGAGATCCGCCCCGCAGTGAGGAATACAACATGCACGGAGAGGATGATAGCAACAAGGATTTCACTTTCGCCGTTGATCTAGTACGATATATTCGCCAGACACATGGCGACTACTTCTGTGTCGGTGTTGCCGCATATCCCGAGGGCCACCCTGCCGACATCTTCCAAGACGTCCAGGATCCCGCCAGAGATATTCCTTACCTGGTCGAGAAGACACTGGCTGGAGCTGATTTCATCATGACCCAACTCACCTACGATATCGAAGCTTACCAGAAGTTCGAGAATGCGCTTCGCAGCCATGAGTCTGGTGCTTTCAAGACCATCCCCATCATTCCGGGCTTGATGCCCATCCACAGCTATAAGATTCTGACCAGGGTGACTAAGCTCAGCCATGTCACGATCCCACCTCCCATTGCCAGACGCATGGAAGAATTCAAGCACGACGATGATGCCGTCAAGCGCGCGGGTGTGGATATTGTTAGCGAGATTGTGGGTGGTATAAGGGACATTCCTTCCCCGGGCCCACGAGGATTCCATTTCTACACGTTGAACTTGGAAAAGACAGTATCATTTATTTTGGAACAATGCGACTTGATTCCGTCGTACTCGGATGCTGGAGAGCTTGCTATCGAGGATGATCCCGCATCGATTCCACTCGATTTCCCTGGACGTGCCCTGCGAAGACGCCGTGCTTCCTCTATCAACTCGCAACCTCACAACCGTGTCATTGTGGACAAGCTGTCCGTCCACGAGTCATCGCAGGACTCTGTCCATGAGGCCCTCGCAGACAGCGCAGGCATGCCCGCGCCCCCGCCAAACCGTAGCACTACTCTTCTCATCTCCGAGGGTCTTGGTGCCCTTGGTAGAGAAGCAACATGGGATGACTTCCCCAACGGACGATGGGGTGATGCTCGCTCCCCTGCCTTCGGTGAGATTGACGGCTATGGTCCCTCGCTCCATGTAACTGCCAACTCCGCACGTCGACTGTGGGGAAGCCCGGTGGACTCCAAGGACATGAGCACGCTCTTCCGGCGCCACGTCTCGGGCGAGCTACACATGGTTCCGTGGTCTGAGGGTGGTGCTGAGGAGGATGGCGACGGTCTGAATGCGGAGACTGAGCTGATTCGACCGGAATTGTTGAAGCTGATTGATGGCCGTGGCTGGTGGACACTGGCCTCACAGCCCGCAGTGAATGGTGTACACAATGACCACCCCATCTTCGGCTGGGGTCCCCAAAGAGAAGGATTCGTCTTCCAAAAGCCATTTGTGGAGTTCTTCTGCTCGAGCAACGACTACACTAACATCCTGAAGCCAATGTTTGCCAAGCACGGCCACGACAAGCTCACCTGGTTCGCGACAAACATCAAAGGTGATTTCGAGTCCTCGCTTCCAATCCAGCCTGCCGATGTAGAGCTCGATGACCTTGGCTCCAACCCCGAGAGTGTCAACGCTGTTACCTGGGGTGTATTCCGCGGCAAGGAGATCGTCACCCCGACCATCATCGAGGAAGTTAGTTTCCGTGCGTGGGGTGAGGAGGCTTTCCGAATCTGGGACGAATGGCGTCGTATCTACCCCCGCGGATCACCCAGCGAAACCTACCTAGACACAACCAAGAACGACTCTTGGCTTGTGTGTGTTGTCGGACAGCAGTTCGGTGCCGGGACCAAGCAGGGCTCTAAGGAGGAAGAAGATGAGGTTAAGTGGATGTGGCGGGTCTTGGCGGGCGAGGAGGCTTAAGAATGCGTCTTTCTACAAATCGGGATAAAGATATACCCTGTATCAATGAGGGTTCTTACGGTTGACGGTTTAATGAGGGCGAGCCTGGACATATGAACTATGAATGGCACAAATCTGGGTTTATGTATACTAGTCTTGACCCTATCTCATCGAGACGAATATTACGATTATGCGTGCACTTCCTGCTTTTGTATATTTTTTTAAAATTGTTTGATAGGTTTCATACGCCAATTGCTAAGCAAATGCTTCTATAAATACGTATCGTTTCTCATGCAAGCGTTTGCCAGAGGCGATCCTCACTGCTGCAAGCTTGATTCCAACTTTTCGGCAAACCCGTGTTCCTCGAGTCCGCTAGCGTCGGTGTCCGGGGTAGCGATTTCAGACTGAGCCTCAGCGAATTTCTGTTTAGCATCGTCAAGTAGGCCCCATGCCTTGGGTTTGCTGCGGCGTTGATCAAGGCCGTTGGCCGGGAGTTGATATCCACGTAATCTGGGATAACTTTTAGCCATTTGAACCAAAATGGCGCATTTGGAATTGACATACCTAGGACCTTTTCCACTACTCTCCGGCATCGAAGTGGCATAGACACGAGCAAAGGTCTCAAGGTCCTGCTCGAAAGACCCACGTTGGATACTCTCCCGCACTCCTGCGAAGAATGTATCCATGACGTGGAAATTGTGGACTTGAAGGAGCGCCCAAGCGGTCATCTCCTTGGCAAGTAGGAGATGGTGAATATAAGCACGATGGTAATTCTTGCAGGTATAGCATTCACACCCCTCGCCCAGTGGAGATGTATCTGTAGTGTGGTCTGCGGTCCACAGATCGATTCCCAAAGGCCGAGGTTCGGACTTGCTCTGTTGCAGGGCAGCAGGAGCGGGGAAGGTGAATTCCATCGCGATACCGCCATCCGACGCTGCGCCCTGCAGAGGCGTGGTCAGAAGGTCTGCTCCAAGCGATACATCTCGCAGGATAGTGTGGGGTGTCTCGGGCTCACTGAAGAGCAATCGAGGAAGGTGCGCCAACGATTCTGGGACGAATCCCAGTGACGCAGACTGATATAGTGCGAGGCCGGATATATCCCACCGGAACTCGCTCTCCAAATCATCCAAATAGAGAGACTGTTGCGCGTTATCAAGAGGCAAGACAGGTGCGAAATATGCGCTCTTTGACTTCTCTTGGGCTGGTACAGCGTCTCCATAGAGCTGCTCCAATGCATCTCGAGTCCAGGCATGCGTCCGGTCAACCATCCTCCCCCGCCTCTTGGATCCTGGCTGCTTATTAGCCAGGTCCACCATCCCGACCGCAATATCCGGTCTAAGTTTTTGAACTGCCTTCACATAATCATGCGCAGATAACTGAGTGAATCCGATTGAGGTCAACAGCGCAATGGAAGCCGATGTATTCGCGGGCGGGCATGTTATCGGAGGGAATCGCCGCGGACCTAGGATCAAAGGCATATCCTCGGCCACACAAATGAATTTCTTCAATGGCGACTCATGATCGGCGGCGGGTGTCTTGTAAACGGGGGCCTGCTTTTTTGCGATGACTTATTATAGCATGCACTGTCAGTTATGTCCAGACGAGAACGGATTGTAGACATATTGCAGTATTCCGCTTACAATCTTCGAGTCCAGCGTACAAACTGTTGATCTCAGTGTGATCGCGCATCACATCGTGCGCAACATGTGGGACTGTGCCCCGCGAAGTGAGCGGGACATGGTGCGGCGTCGCGAGGGTCTTTCGGCCTGGAATGGCCAATTTGCCTACTCTTGGCGCAAGGACTGGAGCAGTGGAGGCCAGGACACTAAATGTCATCGCTGGGGACGCGAACGTCGCTTGGTCCATGGTGTTCGTGGTTATTGAAAGACCATGTTGCGGGCGGCCTAGATCTTGTTCTTTATCGGCCAGGCGAAATCGGATTTCCCGATAAACATCGCCTCTCCTTCGGACACTTCATTCAGCTATTTTGCATATATTCAGCAGGAACTTAGCATCTTGATTCACAATTTTCAAGTATTTACATCTAATCACTACCATTCACCCCAATCAATCATGACAGGCACATCAGTCCCGCCGACGCGACGCGGAGCTCTCATTGTTGTCGAAGGACTCGATCGCGCGGGCAAATCGAGTCAATGTGAGATGTTACGGGATTCGCTCTCGCGGCAAGGGCACGTGGTTAAATACCTTCGATTCCCAGGTACTTACTTACACATTCATTATGGGTACCATTGGTCTAATAATGTCCTCTAGACAGAACAACACCCATCGGGCAATTGATTGATAGCTATCTACGCGGCACATCGCACCAAGACGACCATTCCATTCACCTCCTTTTCTCGGCGAACCGGTGGGAGATTGCAAAGAGCATCGAAGAAGTTATCACGAACGGAACGACAGTCATTGTAGACCGCTACTCATATTCTGGCGTTGTCTACTCCGCCGCGAAAGCGAACCCCACACTCTCACTGGAGTGGGCATGGCAGCCAGAAATCGGTCTACCACGCCCAGATATCTGCCTATTCCTTAGTATTTCGCCAGAGGAAGCAGCAAAGCGTGGTGGGTTCGGCGCCGAGCGATATGAAAATGAGGCAATGCAGACCCGTGTGCGAGAGCTCTTTCGGACGATCTTCGAGAAGCAGGAGGATGTTTCCATTATCGATGCGGGTAAATCCATCGATGAGGTGTCACAGGAGATACAGGGCGCTGTAGCTGGTTGCATTGCGCATTTGGATGTGACTGGCGCGTTGAGGAAATTGGAACCTCTTGCGAATTAGCGAATTAGAAATAAGGTTGGGCTTGTTCTAACTACTTGGGTCTCATTCAACGAGTTCTGCGTCATCCCAGTCGCTGTCTTCAATCACGATCTCGAGCTTTGATGGAGGTCGAGTCGGGCGGTGCTTCTGTCGTCCCTCGAAATCAGAGTCGGATTCTATCTCGACTCCCTCGAACCAATTTGGGCCTAAGTCATCCTGGGTCGGTTCTTGTAGCATTGTCCTTGGCTCAATAGAAGAAGACCGAGTCCCTGAAGATGTATCCATGGCGGCAGACTCTTTGCGAACACGTTTCTCTTTCTTTCTGAGAAATGCGCGCGCTTCTTTCTCTGCTCTGTTGCGGAAACTTAGCTCACGCATCATTGCCACCCACTGTACGGTGTTTCCACACGACGGGCAGGTCCCTTGAGTGGGTACCAGGAGATCTGGTTTGTTGGTCGCGTCAAGGAATGTGGTAGATAGACATAATAAATGACTTGTGCCGCGGCAATTCGGATGTGGACACACTGTTATTTGTTGTTCGTCCGGAGAGATCGACTCTTTACAGACCGTGCACTGCAGATCATCCGGGTCTTCCAACATAAACATTGACTTTTCGAGATGATCTTCAAGCCTGGTGTAGTCAACTGATAGGTTGTTAATGCTTCCAACGGAGGCGAGCTCATCGCCTTGTTTGGAATCTGGCGGCGTTGCAAGGTTGTCTCCATCTATAATAACTTTGACGTTGTCAGGCAACCGACCATCCACGCGGTCATTCCAGGCCCGCCATACACGATAGACATCGGCACAAAAGAAACGGACTCGTAATGGCCAAGGGGAGAAATAAGTCGAGCACAGGAGGGAATGTAAATCCTCCAAATGCGCCATTAGGGATCTCCTAGTCCTCGCTCTAGGTTTCGGTTTCGGTTTGCCCGTCTTCCCATTGGCATTCGCACTGGCCTTAGCTTTAGGCTTAGGGTCTAAGTCATCTTCGGAATCAAGGTGTCGCGACCTTTCTGGGTGTTGCCAAGCCCATCTATGCGAAATGAGAAATTGAGACGCGATGTATATAAACAATTCACATGCGACTTACTCGAATTGCAAAGCGCCGACTCTGCTTGTGAAACCCTCTACGACAAGGGCCATTTCCCAGGGCCGTAATTTATCTCTGGCGGTTCGTTTGGCCCCACCTTTAGCGACACCGTTGTGCTGAGGGAGTCGTCTGATCGGGTTTGGCGTCGAGCCGATGTACAGTGAGGCGTGTCGAACGGTCGAGCGGAGGAGATAACAACAATAATATGCCGGGATTGGTTTGGGCTTTTCGGACTCCTCCATGATGATTGATTTGGAGAAATTTTAAATGCTTTTCTTTTCTTTTCTTTCTTTTTTTTTTTTTTTTTCAAATTGAGATGTTTAATTCAACGTTGTATGTATGTTGTAGGCTTGTCAAGTGCTTGAAATTAGCTCTGCCTATCGAATACAGGCGGGTCCTAAACGGTACCTTGATATACATACACCGGATCACATGATAGAGTATTTTTCTTTTCACCCTCTCAAGGGGAAATGGGGGTGCAGTCTAGGGATATTAGAAATTTTAATAGAGGTTACTACATGTTTAGTTAAGGGATATGCAAAGCATTCCACTAGAAAATCTCTATAAATATGTTAAAAACCCTATCTAATATACGGAGTACATTTTAACATATCAGAAAGCCAAAACTGACAATAAATACATACTTAGACCATTGAAATCTACAGGTAATAAATATCACGCTAGAGAGTATCCGAGGCTCATCCTTCATCAATTTGATGTGTCACAAGACACTATATATCCACCCGTGGACCACATATACAATCTCGTAATATTGGGCTCCCAAATACACAGAGGAAAATCATTGAGGGGACACCGTATGATGTTCCCCCCGTTTGCAGCATTGCAGTATAATTACTAAACTTTCCGGCGAAACTCAGGGTCTAAGCGGTACCTGAGCTCAGATTAGCTCATTATTACAGTAACTCATATACCGTACTGATCGGTACCATCGCGACTGGGTTGTAAGTTCCCCCATAGTCACTCATTGGTTCCTTTCTTACTGGTTGACCACACAAAAAGGACCTGGCAGTACTTCTGGAGTACCACCCCAGTCGATCTTTACTGCACATAATCTCATTCCTCCACTCTTAAGGTTTCTATCCATCTATCCTTCTTTCCTCTCTGCGACTTGGGCCTCTCTTTTCTTGATTCGATCGCCTTTTTCGCCCCGAGTTCCGAGTCAACCCTTTCTTTTATTTTCGTTTAAACTTCATTCTCTCATATACCTTGCTTCGTTACCGATTCTTCACTTCACCCTTCGGTCACATTGACAGGACGCCGGCAGCCGCCTTTGCCTGATATCTTTTATCACACCCTGCCTTTGCCGCATTACAGTCATTGTTAATCGAATTCCCTCAAACAGACGCGCTTAATCAAACATCCTCCCTAGTCGTCTGTCCTATTTTCAACAATGGGAGCTCCGGCCTCTGCCGGGGCGACCTCGACGGCCGCGGCAGCCCAGCCGACTCGATCCTCAAGCACCCATCCGTCGCACGCCCACAACGTGCCCCTGAGCGCTCGCAGGTCCACACCTCTCGACTTGTCCACCGTGGAACGACGTGGACAACCCAACAACCCCAGAGAACCATCCAAGCGCATTCGTCCTCATGGTATCCCAGAAGCCCCGACTTTCCGTCCAACGGAGGAAGAATTCAAAGACCCGGTGGCCTACATTCAGAAGATCGCTCCAGAGGGGAGAAAGTTTGGAATTTGCCGAGTAGTTCCACCAGAGGGCTGGCAACCGACTTTCGCAATCGATACAGAGGTAGGGTCCCTCCTTCCACCAATGCATTTACCATCGTTTTCCGCGCATGGTCACGTCTGACAATGCTGACAATGGATACAGCGATTTCACTTCAAGACCCGTCGACAAGAGCTCAATTCGGTCGAAGGGGGTAAGCGCTCACATTCAGCACATCAGGCTGCCCCATTTTGTAGAATCACCGCAGTGCGATTCTGACTCTCATTCAAACATAGGAAACCGCGCGAACATGAACTATGTCGATGGACTCGCTATGTTTCACAAACAACATGGCACTAACTACAGCCGGCTACCCAGCGTCGACAAGCGACCGTTAGATCTCTACAAACTCAAAAAGGCAGTAGAGAGTCGTGGAGGGTTTGAATCCGTGTGCAAGACGAAAAAATGGGCAGAAATTGGTCGCGATCTTGGATACAGCGGCAAAATAATGTCTTCTTTGTCCACTTCGCTTAAGAACTCCTACCAGCGCTACTTGCAGCCGTACGAGGAATACTTGGCCCGAGCCAAGCCTGGTGTGCAACAACAGCTTGAGCTTGAGCATGGTGGTCCATACACCCCTTCGCCTCTACAGTCCCCCATGACTCACAAGCCCATGTTTGATGAAAATGGCACGCCTTCTAAAGTCCGCGATGAAACCCCTAGCCTACCCCGTATGGCCGCTTCGCATACCCCAATGGCGTATACTCCAGTGGCACACACTCCGATGGCACATACCCCAATGGAAAATTCCCCGGAGAAGCCAACTCCCCCTGTCGAACCTACTCCTCCCCCTCCTTCACGCCCAGCGGCCGCAGGCTTTACTCCTGCTAACTCCGGCCTTGGTGGCTTTACCGCTGTCAACCACTCCCCTTTCACCCCCGCGAGCAACACCCCCGCGAGCAACACCCCTGCGAACAACGGCCCACCAATCAAGCGAGAGGGAGAAAACGGCGCGTCGACACCAAAAGTCGTTTCCGAGCATACTTCCGTCTCGACACCTATAAACGGTCAAGATGAGGAATCTCTGAAGCGTGCGATTAGCCGTGAGAACAGTTCTCAATGCGAAACCGGCGATGACGATGATGGAAGCGGTCGACGTAGCAAGCGTCTGAAGAAAGGTACTCTCTTTTAACACTTTCAATACTCGAAGGAAGCCTTGTCTAACGCCCTTTCTAGATTGCTTCCCAACGATTGCGGGTTCTCATATGTCACTTCTTCGCCCAGCGCCGGTCAGATCGCGCAAGGATGGCTCCCAGCCAGCTGGAGAGGTAGGTGGAGGTTCGTGTCAGCGTTCTATTGATATACTGATTCGTGAACAGAAATGCGAGACTTGTGGTAAATCGGATGACCAAGAGTCTATTCTTGTATGCGACGGTTGCGAGCTAGGGTATCACAAAGCGTGCCTCGATCCTTCTACTACCACACCATCGGAACACGACTGGCACTGCCCCAAGTGTTTGGTCGGCACAGGAGAATTCGGATTTGAAGACGGCGGTGTTTACTCACTCAAACAGTTCCAAGACAAGGCCAACGAGTTCAAGAAGAAGTACTTCGCTGCTAAAATGCCCTTCGACCCGGTCCTTAACACGCATCGACGTGAAACCGAGGACGACGTGGAGGCCGAGTTCTGGAAGCTTGTCGTTGATCTACATGAGACCGTTGAAGTCGAATACGGGGCGGATATCCATTCAACCACGCATGGGAGTGGATTCCCAACTATCGAGCGGAATCCCCTTGATCCATTTTCGTCAGACCCTTGGAACTTGAATGTCCTTCCATTCTATGGAGACTCGCTCTTCCGTTACATCAAGTCCGATATCTCGGGCATGACGGTTCCCTGGGTCTATGTGGGGATGTGTTTCTCTACTTTCTGCTGGCATAATGAGGATCACTATGCTTATTCTGCGAATTACCAACATTTCGGTGCTACCAAGACCTGGTATGGAATTCCAGGTGCCGATGCAGAGGCCTTCGAGGCGGCCATGCGGGATGCAGTTCCGGAACTTTTCGAAGGCCAGCCCGATCTTCTTTTCCAGCTTGTCACCTTGATGCCACCAGACAAGCTTCGCAAGGCCGGCGTCAACGTTTACGCGGTGGATCAGCGAGCTGGTCAATTTGTGCTCACCTTCCCTCAAGCATATCATGCCGGCTTCAACCACGGTTTTAATTTCAATGAAGCAGTCAACTTCGCGCCCACGGACTGGGAGCCATACGGTGCAGCAGGTGTTGAGCGTCTTCAGAACTTCCGCAGATATCCATGTTTCTCCCACGATGAATTGCTTCTTACCGCTGCTTCACGTGATACCTCTATTGCCACTGCCAAGTGGCTTGCGCCTGCACTAGCAAGAACATGTGCTCGTGAACTGGGTGAACGGGCTGCTTTCCTATACCGGCAAAAAGAAGTGTCTGCTCGTACCCCAGGCTTTGGTCCCGACTCCATGACAGACGATACGCGGCCGAAATTCGTAGTTGAGAATGAAGACCTTCCCGAGGATGATTACCAGTGCCAACATTGCAAGGCCTACGCTTACCTCACTCAGTTCCGTTGTCACAAATCAGGCAAGACTGTCTGTTTGTCGCACGTTGACACCTATGACTGCTGTGGCGAAACCTTTGCTCAAAAGTTGTGCGGCTCAGGACACACCCTCCGTTATCGCATGAGTGATGATGAATTGCAGGCCCTTGTGCAGAAAGTCCAAGAACGGGCCAGAATCCCTGAAGCATGGTCCGAAAAGCTCGACAAGACTCTGGAGGATGAACCGAAGCCTCAGCTTAAGGCCCTTCATAACTTGCTCAATGAAGGTGAGAAAATCCCATACCACTTGCCAGGCCTTCAAGATCTTGCGGCCTTCGTCCAGCGTTGCGATAAATGGGTTGAAGAAGCCAACAACTACATTACCCGGAAGCAGCAGAACCGGAGAAAAAACGAGAAGGCTTGGCGCAGAGCCAGTACCAAGGCAGCCCAGCTGGACGATCGCGATCGCGAAGTCCGCAAAATTGAACATATCTACGCCCTTCAGGCAGAGGCTGATAAACTTTCGTTCGACTGTCCACAGATGGCGGCGTTGGAAGAGAAAACCCGCGAAATCGAGAAATTCCAACAGGATATAAATAACGCTCTCATGCATCCGCACACCCGCCCTCTCCAGGAGATTGAAGAACTTATCGAACGCGGCAAAAATTTCAACGTGGAAGTCCCGGAACTGGAACACCTAGAGCAAATATCCCACCAAATCAAATGGATCGAACAAGCTGTGCGCAAACGAGACCAGTACATGACCCTTACCGATTGCCGGGAACTTGTCGCTGGTGCGGAGAAGGTCGGCCTTTCCGATACCAATGAACACTTAGTTCATTTCAAGGAACTTGCTCGTCACGGAGATGCGTGGGAGATGAAGGCAAAGGAATTAATGTCTGTCGAAGCCGTTCACTATCAGCAATTAGAAGCTCTCTCTGCGCAGGCGTCCCGTTTTCCAGTTTCACCAGATACTCTCGCGGCCGTCGATGCTATATTGACCAAGCAGCGTGAGGCGCAGAAACGGATCCAGACTCTGTATGAAAAGAGCAAGGACGTGGAGATGAAGAATCGGCCCAAGTACAAGGACATCCGTGACCTCATGGAAACTCTTGAGAATATGAGCAGTCGACCTATCGGGGCGATCGACTTGGAACGTGAG
This sequence comes from Penicillium thymicola, assembly GCA_030142185.1. Classification (NCBI taxonomy): domain Eukaryota; kingdom Fungi; phylum Ascomycota; class Eurotiomycetes; order Eurotiales; family Aspergillaceae; genus Penicillium; species Penicillium thymicola. The sequence continues at coordinate 37,942 of LACB01000245.1, forward strand.
CAAAAGCGCCATGAGGACTGGATGAGGAAAGGGAAAAAGTTATTTGGCAAGGCGAATGCTCCCCTTCATATTCTGAGATCCCATATGGAATACGTCGAAAAGCGGAACTCGTACTGTTTCGACCTAGAGGACAGTTACCGACCGCCTGTGGAGCCTTCGTCTCGAGACAATTCACCCGAAGGTTTGCTTGAGAATCCTGGCAATGCTACCAACATGTGGGGCCCAAAGTCACGAAAGCGAGATGTGTTCTGTATTTGCAGGCACTCTGAAGCAGGAATGATGATTGAATGTGAAGTCTGCCACGAATGGTAAGTTAACAAACTTTTCGGCTCCTGGTTTAGTGTACTGATCTATATAGGTACCATGGCAAATGTTTGAAGATTGCTCGGGGTAAAGTAAAGGAATTTGACAAGTACACTTGCCCAATATGCGATTGGCGTCAAAAGATTCCGCGCGATGCTGCTCGTCCTAAGCTTGAGGATCTGCAAGATTGGCACGCAGAAATCGCAACTTTGCCATTCCAGCCCGAGGAAGAAGAAGTTCTCGAGAGTATCATTAATCAAGCGACAGCCTTCCGCGATTTCCTGCACGGCTTCACCAATGCTGCCTGCACAACGACCGAGGAAGTGCCTACTTTGATATTCTACCTCCGCAAAATTGAGGGTGCTGAGGTTCTTCTCACCTTTGAGACGAATTTCTTCCGGCAGGAGATACACAAGTGGGCGCCCGTCGCCCCGGAACCCCCTCCAATCTTGGAGCAATCTTTGTCAACACGAAAGCCGCGACCGACCAAGCAACAAAAAATCATGGCTCAGCTTGGGGTGAACCGTCCAGAGGATCTTCCGGAGCATCTACGCCCCAAGCACATTGGCGCAACCAAGCGGAAATCTGTTGATGCTCAACCGCAGTCGGGTCCTGGTCAACCCCCATCCATGCAACCAGCACCACCGGCTTCTAGTGGTGGACAACCTCCTAGCACAGGTCCAACATTGGCTCAGATGACAGATCCAAACGCTGCACCATATCCATTCTCTGCAAACTATTCTTTGCCTGCGAGCGATTCCACGCCCGCCTTTGCACCTACTTCCTCCTCGGCTTTCCTCCCTCACGCCGCCGCTTCTCAATCCCCCTCATTCCTACCGCGCTCTCCTCCCCAGCCAGACCTGGAAACCTCCCTTTTCAGCCCTCCACGCTTTGGTCATGATCCTCAGTTCGCGAGCAGCAGCCCTCGTCAGAACCTGGATGACGTATTTGCAGATTTAACCAACCAAGAGATTGACCCTGAAGCTGATAACCAGCCCATGGAGAATACTCATGCTAATGAGGCCTTGGAGGCCCTCGTGGTCAGCAATGGCAGTAGTCGTGCTGCCTCTGTTCAAGATGAATCGGCTCAAAACGGTGAACATAGCGAACCGCAAGATGAGCCCAAACTCGGCGGCACTAATGGGGACCTTGAAGACGAGGAACTTTGACTGACTTCCTTTTTTTTTCTCTCTCGAAAGTTCTGTTTGTCATGAAAACTTGACGTTTTTCAGTCTTTGCTTACTCTGTTCTAATTGTTTTCTTGCGTCACTTTCAGTCTTTGTTTACACGCCTCTCCTAAGCTTTTATCGTTCTGTTCGGATCAATTCTCAAAAAGGGTGTACAAGAGAATGAACTGGCGAGTCCGGGGGTGTTTTCTAGCGATTCCACGCTTTTCTGTTTTTCCATACCACAAGACTATGTCTGTCATGACTGCTTTTCTTTGCTGCTGCCCACACCATGTAATACTAGTTGAATTCAGCCATTCTTATTCACATCTCCAACTATAAACACCCCATTGATCTGTTCTATTGGGCATCGGTGTAAGCTCCTAGAGCAGCCTGTCCACCTGTATGAATAAACAATACATTGACCTGATCCAAGGGTTTAGCAGAGTCCGCGACTTCTCCCTCGTTCACCCAATGCATCATGCCTCTCGCAACCTTGGCTGTATAAACCGGATCCAACACCATGCCCTCCGTCCGCGCCATTGTCTCAAGAGCCTCTTTACTCTCGCCATCAAGCACGCCATATGCAGTCCCAACAAACCGATCATCAAGCCGCACATCGTCGACTCCAATATCCTGCTCCCCATCAAGCCCAATCAACTCACCCGCCCTCCGTGCAAAAGTAAGAACCCGCTTTTCATGATACTCCCGCGGTTTAGTCGGCGAATTAAGGATCCCAACAACCTTCCTCGACTCCCCAATAGTCTTTGACACATCTAATCCTCTAATCTTCTCCAGTAGCTTAAACCCAGCCACCAACCCACCAACCGTACTCCCACTCCCACACGCAACAAAGACATAATCAAACCTCCCCGAACCCCCAAG
>LACB01000246.1:0-40226 GCA_030142185.1 Penicillium thymicola
TTTTTTTACCGGAATTTTGTGTTTTTGCATCCTTTTGATCGTTTGTTTTGTAAGGTTTAGATCTTAGAGCGCCTGTTTACCTCCACGAATAGCACGTTTCATATACTTTTGAATCTTTGAAAGGTCCGGTTGATCATTTTTAAATATTGTTTCGACTTTATCCTCGATTTTTGACTATCTATAAGGCGTGTTTAGTGGCGAATTCGTCTATGAACTTAGGATTTCCGCGTCTAGGGAGGGTATATGACCATAAATTTCGAGTATTAGTTCATCTTCCTAACTAGGATTAATTTGATCGGGAACAATTTTTAGATCCTAAGGCTAGATGCTAGTATCCGCAAATACCGATTTGATAGTTTGCGATTTAAATATATCTTTACAGACTATTTTGATCATTTGAAAAAAATGTCGTTTATTATTGATATCGCTACCCTAATATAAGATTTTATTATTTTTCCGCCGAAAACGCTGCTTAAGAACTACGAATAGTTTACCGTTAAGAGGCTAATATTAATATATCATTTTTAGAATAAACTAATAAGGAATAATGTTAAAACTTTAGTAGATATACTTAAATTCCGGGGTTCTATAAGATCTATAATTATCTATAATTAGAACTCTAGGTCTACCTCTAGTAACTCGCTTTTTCGTAACAAAATAGAAGTCTAATAACCATTGAATCGCAGTTATATCGTCTATCTAGCCGTTAGAAGTTGGCTTAATAACCCGGTAATTAGCTATATTATTATTATCTTCGAACTAGTCTTCTATATACTTAGAACCACGAATTAAGAACTAAGGATATATAACCTAGCTATCGGCCGAAATATATTCAATACCGGTAATATTCTAACCGATTCTACTAGTTCCGATAGTCTTATTTTAACGGGTAGATACGATATTTTCCTTTATTCTAATGCCTAGCTAAAAACTAGTTTTATCCTAGTTATATAGTTTATTAGCCTAAATTTTATTTTTCTTAAGAAATTCACTAAGAACCTAATACGAATGAATTAATTGACCATAAGATTTAGCCTCGATTCTTACTTTTTCTATAGGCTTTTAGGTTCGGAGCGTAATATAGGGTGGTAAACGCTAGATAAATTGATATCCGTACATTTTACTAACTCGCCGGTCGGAACCGCAATATTGTAAAATACGATTTGCAGCATCCTCAATGTCAAGAGCATTAGGTAGTGTATAGACCGAATTAAGGTGCTCGATCCAATGAACCAATGACTTCTCTTGCGAGTCATTCAATGCTTTGTTAGTGGCTTGACGCCCTTTTCCATTTGACCGACCGTCATTCCGGCACCGAAGCTTCGACTTTGACACACCAAAATGGGAGGCTATAGATCTAATACTCTTAAATGCAAGCATTAACCAAAAAGACCACTCTTATGATAACCGAACAGGTTATCATACCAGAGTTTCCACTATATGCGCATATGCCAATGCGACCGAGATTTTCCACTTTGTGGTTTGTATGGACTTATCCATTACAATAAATTCCTATTTTCAATTGGAGAAATTCGTCGAAAAACCTTCAAACTATATATAATTAAGCTTAGGTTTAAAATAATAGGCCTATTAATTCTAAGCTTATTACCGATAAATTAGATTTATATGATCTATATTATAACAATCTACTACGGCTAGATATACCTTTAATAGCGTTATAAAATACCGAGTTTAGCACTCTAAAAACCACTGAAAAAGTTAGGAGAATAAGCCTACGGCTTAATCGATATAATCCTACAACTTAGCGTTTTAAAGAGGGGTTATAAAAGCTTGTAAAGGGTGCCGAGGCGTAGGCTACTTTAGCCTACTAGCTAAAGAGAAAAATTCGATCGCATATACGCTATTATAGGAGCCCGCCACGCCCGTTATGACAACTCTCGTCGTTATATATAGATCACCGGTATCATAAATTCAAGATAAATGAAAGAGATAAAACGAAAAGAATATAAATTGAGCGAGGAGGCCGATCGGGAGAAAACGAAGCGGAAGTGGAAGAAGGTGTTGATCGAAATTCGGAAGTATGGAAGGGCCAAAAAGCGTAGTGTTAAATAAATTGCTTTTATATATTAGTAGTAAATTGATCAATTGATCTAAATTCAGTTTTAAATTAATTGATTAATTACTAGGTGGTGGTGGTGGTTTAAATGGTAGTTAAATTGAAACTATAGTAAAAGCTGACGTCCGTTTGGTGGGCGGACCCTCGCTCGCGAGGGTCCCTTTTTTTGAGAAAAGAAATGTGGGGCCGGTTAGTACTATAGACCTTCAAAAGTTGAGGAACGGTCGATGAAAAATTACGATATATTCAGGCGATAAGCAAATGGCATTCGCAGTATTTATCATCGTAAGAAGACATCCAGTTGTTGGTTGGTAGGTGGATATGTTGTCTGGTATATTAAAAAAACAAAAAGAAATGCCCTCGTCCAGGATCGAACTGGAGACCTTCGGATGTCAATCTTGTTACCAAGAATGTCATATTAAAGGATATGAGACCGACGTCATAACCAACTAGACCACGAAGGCTACCACTGAGCCACTTGAGCTTGTGATGGTCATATTTTGCATATATGGCTATGTAGGCTTTTTACCAGGCCATAGACGCGCTTTAAACGATGGTTAGTTGGAAGGTTCATATTAGTTAATATAGTTTAACTAGACACTATGTTAATATCCATATTACCGGATATTCTAGCACATACATATGTACCAAAAGAGGTGGAGAGGTGTATGACCCCGCGTTTTTGCACATAAATACGCCGATCGAGGTCATGTTGGGTTACTGAACACCGCAAAAGAGCCTCCATCCTACAACGAATGAGGAGCTAGCTACCTTAATGATTTACCAGAAAAGGGTACTTGAGCATCCTGAACCATGCCATGGGTGGGAAATATATCACCATATTTAGGATAGTAGTATGACAAGTAGATGTAGCAAGTCTGCCTTAGGCCTCAAGTGTCGCCACACTTCCAGGCAGACTCGAGGTACACAAGGCATCCGTCGACTATCCCAACCGTTCCAAATGCCGCCGTAACTCCAACACCAAAAGAATCGACTTGGAATCAGACACTCTACTAGGCAGACACACCCTTGATGGGAGTACACCAATTGCTCAATGCGATGGCAAAAAAAGTACTCTCCGCCTTATCTGCCTATTCCGGGCCACTTGGGGGCATGACTTCACCATCCACCTGCTCTCTTTTTCCCCTCCACAGAGATCCATGACTTTACTGCCCCCAACCCTCGCTAAGTCCACCTTGGGCGAGAAGTGCGCAGTATACATCGACCAGGTCACCGACATCCTCCCCGTCCACCTACATTCCCTCCGCCATCAACTGGACCCAATTCTCACCTACCTGTCCAACACGCCCCTCGGTCCTCTCGCGCAAAAGCTACCATTCGCACCAGATAATCAGCCTGTCGCTCTTTTTGCAGCTGTTGCCGTCTGCCTGTTCACCGTCGTCGTGATGAGTTGGCGCAACCCCTTAAAAATGCTACGCCGCTCGCCGAGTTATGCTCCCGCATCCAACCCACATGTTAGCGATGAGGACTTCAGTTATATCACACCTTCAGACACCATCGCGGACCCGCAAGTAGATGATACAGAGCCGGATATTATTGCCCTCCGCCACCGTGGCACCATCTACCCATTGCGCTTCCGCGCATACGCGATTGACGACGGTGTTTTGACCATCGGAGACCTACGAGAGGCTGCCGCTGAGAGCACCGGAGCCGGCCACCCGGACTGTGTGAGACTGCTGTACAAGGGCAAGCTACTCAAGAACAACGCGAATACATGCAAAGCCGAGGGACTCAAGCAGCACTCTGAGGTGCTATGTGTGGTCTCCGAAGCGGGAGCAGGCTCCCCGAGCGATGCCTCCGACGACGGACAAACCATTCCTGTAACTGCATCGGCGCCAGCACCGCCGCCGCTGCCCCACCCCACCAGTGCAGGAGATGCATCGTCTCCTCCCACACCCCCGAGCGGAAAGAGCAAGAGCTCGAGAAGGAAGAAACGTAATGGCAAGAAGTCGCCCGTCAGCGCAGAAGCCTCTGGTCCATCTCGGCCGCCACGGCCTACGTCGTCGTCAGGCCACTCAGGCGTCCCTGCCCTGCCGCCTAACCTCAAGTTGCTGCATACGCCACTGGAGCAGGTCACTGCTTTGGCCGGATGGTTCGAGCAAGAGATGAAGCCGCTTTGCGAGGAATACATTGCGAACCCACCTAGTGACCCGAAGAAGCGGGACTATGAACATAAGAAACTGAGCGAGACAATCCTCGCACAAATCCAGCTGAAGGCGGATGGAATCGAGCCAAATGGTGATGAGGTGGCCCGCAATGCACGCCGCGCCCTCATCAAGGATACGCAGGTGGTGCTCAGTGAGCTGGATAGAATTGCATAGCTGTAACATAGCTCACCGGTTGCCTACTCGGCTCCACCTCGCTGTGCATATTGGGGGATTTGAAATTGGGTTACAGGCATACGTAGACATACACAACATGTATCAATCTCATACCGAGGGGCTGTTCTACTGGTCAAGTTTTCATTTTGCTGGGATCTGTCCTCCATCTCGGGGTGTTTCTTTGCATGGAAGGCATTGGCATATTTATAATACATCAACCTTGGGATTTACCCCAAAGACTATTTGCCGACATGTACAACATATACACAACCTTTTTTTTTTTTTTTTTTTTCTTATTTCTTTTCTCCCTCTTTATCTCTCTCTCCCATTGTTTCATGTAGGTATACACTAAGTGGGGGGAAGTTCAAAGGAATACTCCGTATTTTCGCCGTTACCGTCTAGATCATTTTAGCGGCATCTCGAGGTGATCAACATGGTTCAGGGGCAAAGCACGGCCCAGGACTAAGTTGCGAGAATCCTCAGAAATTTTCTTAATTTTCTTAATTTTCTGGTCTATTGAAGATTTCGAATTATTGATTAATATGTAAGATAGACAATATGATGCATGTTTGGGAATATGCATTAACAAATACCAGGGAGTACTTTGTATAGTTAGTAGATCCATGTACTCCGTACATAGTGCCATTCTCCATACAACTAAGAGTTGTCGGACTTGGTTTAGGCTATTTCTAATGCTATTCCTAGTCTGGCGACGACTCCTCTCCTTTGACCTCTCTCCCTCTTTTTTTTTTTCTCTATCTTGACATTCTCTTTTTTTCTATTGTCTACTTCCTATTTCCTACTTTCTCTTCTCTATTCTTGAATCTCTCACTCATTTCATCCCCTTACCAATACACTCTCCTTGTCTCAACCTTCCCCCGCGAGACCTCGAGGAAAGCATTCCACGGGCCCAGTGCCCCTCCGCCAGCTCTTATTTGTCGAACCAAACTTGACACCAACTGGGAAAAACACCCCCCTGCAGTGGTCAACCCTAAGGGTCTCTTGTTGACAATTTGCTGCTTTCGGTGTAACCCCCTTACACTCCACTTTTCAACTCTACCTGGAATGTCTTGATCTCCGAACCACTTTCTACACATCTACCTATTGAACCGGGTTACAGCTGGACTGGCCTTTTTCATTCAACAATAACTGGAATGGCGGGCGTCGCTACGGCATATTCTGCAGATGCCTTAGCATCGCCCGTGGATGGCTCGCAATGGGATTTTGCGGTACCACTTGGCCCCGATGTAAGATTATTCCGTGTGGCATTCCAACCTCTTAACCTAGTAGCTCAAGAACGTGGAAAAGAAAAAAAAAAAAAGCGCTGATCCCCTTTTCCCCCCGCAGGAAAACCACTCGTCGAAACAACGCAACTCACATGACTCCAATTCCGTGCGCGCAAAATTTTCTCGACAGCGTACCTCAAACGGCTCACGCAGCTCATCGGTCTCGCGCAATGTCCACGCACATGAATCGCCCTATCTAGCCTCAAACCGAGGACGGAGGGATCACAGTCTCAACCGACATGGGAGTGAAGTAGGCAGTATGCGAGATGCTTTTGGTAACGAGGCAGCCGGTCGTAAAGAGCCCGAGGAGGACAATGACGGCCTTAAATTGTACCCGGATGGAAAGACGAACCAGGAAAAATGGATCCACCGAGACAAACTGGCAAAGATCGAGAGTGAGGAGCTCCATCAGGCAGCCATTCTCTTCCAGCGACGGCTGAGAGGGGAAAGCAAATCGAGTGCAGGACGCGGGAGGAGCCATGATTCACAGCAGAACCCTGCTAACGGAACTGGTACCGCGAACTCTCCCGCCACAGAATATTCCGAACCCTGGCCGAAAGTGCGGGAAGAACTCGGCAAGCGGGATGTGAATGGCAACGTAGATAACAATGACCGGGAACACTGGGATCTTCGCCGACCAGAGGAGATTGCCGCGGACGATGCAGCCGCCGGCATCTACAGCCACCCAAGCCTTGGAAAGAGCGCCTCCCGAATACCCGTCTCTACAATTAGTCCAGTTCCCATCCCCGGCGCCATGGGCCGTGATTCTCGCAGTTCACGGAGCCGTGCCGCAACAGACGAAGAAGACCGGTCTTCACGGGGCCGCAGAGCCAGCGAGCCTATCAACGTTGAGCAAGATGGTTCAACTCCTTCCCCAGAAAGCCGACCGGGCAGCCGCGGATTCAACAGTACACAAAATACCCCGGGCAAGAAGACAGTCAAGAGCATCGGCTCTACCAACCGAAAGACATCTGCTCCACCCACGAACAGGAAGGCGAGCGCTCCTCGATCTCGTGCTGTCTCCGGTAACAACACACAGCGCCCTACCACCCGGTCAGGTGAAAGTCGTCCTCCAACAGCCGCTAACCGGCCCGAAGGAGACCCGCCGTGGTTGGCAACCATGTACAAGCCCGATCCTCGCCTTCCACCAGACCAACAGATGATTCCGACCGTCGCCAAAAAGATGATGCAGGAACAGTGGGAGAAGGAAGGCCGGACCCCGAACACATACGACCGCAACTTCGCGCCCCTCGCAGTGCACCCATCCGACGCGCCATCTGTAACCACCAAGGTCGAACCAGAGCCAGAACAGCAACCAGTTGAGTCTCTACAGCTCGAAGAGCTACCGCCCCGGCCGTCAAAGAGCCCAGAACCACCCCGCCCGAACACGAGTACCGGCTACAGCACCATGCCTAGGGTGCAGGACACACCCCCAATGGGACTGACACCTAACCCTAACCCTAACTGGAGCCCTCCGGTTGTCACCGCGCAGCAGCCACCGAAGAAAGAGAAGGGCTGCGGGTGCTGCATTGTGATGTGATGGACTCCCACTCCACTATCTGTCCAATATCTCGCCTATTTCCACAACATACCTTTGATATTTGCACGTCTGCTTGATTCCCTTCTTTGTTATTACTTTATTTCCAGCGTCTCCGGCGGGATGGTGTTCTGTCGGTTCTGTTCTGTGACTTTATATCCCGCGATCTAGGGCGTTTCTTCGCCTTGAGTTCAATTTTCTTCAGACTGCTTTTTTTTCCCGGCTTTCTTCTTCAACTCCAGAGCATGACTATTCTTGTTTTTTTTTTTTTTTTCTCCCTTGCATCCATTCCTTGATATTTCCCTTCTTTCTTATCATTGCAATTCCCACCGAGATGGTAAGAGGGAACTCCAAAAACCTCGCCCTAGATTGCCATGGATGGGATGGGAACGAAGGACTCGCACCTCGAAATATAACTTGTGGTGTGCAGCTCGTCCTTCTCATCCTATATCTGCCCGTGGCTTTCTTGGCCATGATTTTCTTTCTCTTCTCCAGTCTCTGAATTTCCCCCTGAAACATCTTTAAAGCCTGTTTTTCCATATTTCCAAGCTCTTGCGAGCGGTTTTCTCTTCTTTCTTCGGTCTGATCGGCCTGTTGGCGAGAGCAGTCAGGTACCTGGATTTGCTTGCATGTTGGAATGCCAGATAATTGCTTATGGAGCTAATCAGATGTCAGGTTGAATGGACGAATACATCATATCTGCACAGAATTGCTACTTGTACTTGTAAGAGCGTAGATACTGCATCAACCGGCCGCCTAGTTCAGGGTATATCAGAATTGTACTATGGATGTAGACATCTACGAACTAGTATATAAATAGCCATTTAAACATTGCCGAAACAAGAGAAACAAGAGTCTCGGCCCGGTGGGAGCTCCCCCGGCTGACAAATATCACCTGACATCATCGCTGCATCGATCCCGCAATCTTGACAGAATAGCCAACCAATCCTCTCATCTTTTTACCTGTACCCCGCCCCAAATATCCTATAAAAAAGAGAGATCGCCTCTTCCCCTTTTCGTCATAAACCGCCCACCATTTCGTCCATCTTCACCCGTCTTTTCGGCTCCTTCGCCGGCCCAAATCCCGCCGCCATGTCCGCCGCAAAGACCCGTGCTCAGTCCCTCATCAACGACAACGCCGTCGTCGTTTTCTCCAAGTCATACTGCCCTTACTGTGACTCTTCCAAGAAGCTGCTTGACGGCTTGAACGCGAACTACACTGCTCTCGAGCTGGATCAGGATGGTGAGTCTTTCTATCTTGATTTTTTTGTGTTGCTTCTTATATTCTTCCCACAAGAAGAGTGGGGTTAGCAAAGATTTGTTTATATTTCTCATACATGTTTATGTCTCCTTTTAAAACCAACCGCTAATATAACTTTACTACAGAGGAGGGAGCTGCTATCCAGAGCGCTCTTGCCGAACTCTCAGGCCAGCGCACCGTCCCCAACATCTTCATCAACAAGAAGCACATCGGCGGTAACTCCGACCTCCAGGGTAAGAAGGACCTGAAGGATCTGCTCAAGTCTGCTGGTGCGATCTAGGCGGTTATGTCACATAAGCAAGAATCCCCCGAGGCGTAAGTCTCGCATAGAATAAACTATATACGGAGGTATTTTTTATTGCACAGCTTTTACCCCCTATCTACCTTCTAGACGTCTCTTAGACTTCTTTTCTTAGGTTTAGTAGAAAAATATAATGTGGGCAAATATCTCCTTCGCTTGGAATTGGAGCGATCAGGACAACCCTGCCATCTTCCAGCCTTAGATGCGTATTGAGTGGAGCATTGCTATACAGCCCTGCAAAGTTTTGTAGAGCCAACAGAGGGCAAAAAAGTGAACGGCGACTAACTAACGTACAGGTATGTTAATACAAACAAATAAACCAAATCAGATAACCTTCTGCACAACGGTTCCAAGGGGCCTCTCAACAATCGACATCAAGCCCTCGACGATACTCGTCCGGGCCCCCTCACTCGAAACAGTCTTGCCAGCCAGATAATTCAACCAAACAAGCCGACTAATCCGCTCATCAGCAACGCGCCCCATCCACTTAACCGGCTTATCAGCCCCAGGTTGGAAAAGCGCATCCAAAGCGCCATGCGCATCACGCATCAAAACAAGTGTCTGTCCCTTGGGCACCGACTTCCCCTTCCCAGCACCGAAAACAGCCTTGAAGTCATTCATCGAGCTTCCAAAGTTCTCATCCTGGAACTCGCCGGGCTCCGCAGTCTTCTTCGCCTGCGCGCGTGCAGTGATACCACGCACCCATCCGTCGCGCAGATGCATAAAGTCCGTGTTACGGGTAGGCACGATGCGGAATGCCGTGCGGATGCCGTTATCCTTGATGATGGCCGACCAGGCGGCGTCGCCGCGCTCCGCATCAAGGAGAAGCTCCTTGAGCTGCTGGCGCTCCGGTGAGACGAGGGAGGTAGCGGCGCTTGCGCCGGAGCCGGAAATGGCAGCGTCCGCATCGGCGCCGGAGGTGGGCGGGTGGATTGCTGTGCGCAGGAGGCGTCGTTGTAGCTCAGTGATGTCGGATTTCGCGACGTACAGGCCGACTACGTAGACTTGGATTGAGAGGAAGGAGACGGTGCGGATGCCAAGACCGAGGAGTTGGTATTCTTCGCCTGTGGACGGGGCTAGATCATCGCCGGTTTGCTTGCCTTCTGTTGCTTCGGATGTGGGGAGTCGGATTGTGCTTGGGAAGTTGGGGATTGTGCTTGTTCCTGTTGGCACTTGCTCGAGTTTGTCTTGGCCTTGGATTGTTATTAATGATGGCCCGCCGCTGGGGAACCCGACTGGTCCGTCCATGCGCATTGCGCCGTTCTTCGGGGGTGCGGCTGTGGTCTTGTCATCTTTGTTGGTGTCTAGTTCGTTAAGGCCGAATAGGTCGAGCTTGATGACGCCGTAGAGACCGGCTGCGCAGGTGATTATGCCAGCTGCGGAGAGGATCATCTTCCGCTGAGCTTGGGAGGCGTGCTGGAGATCCGCTGCTGCGGATGCTCGGGAGCGGAGGGGATTATTGGTTGCATTGGAGCGGAGGGGTGTGGTGGAGAGATGCCGGGAGGAGAGGCGTGATGTTCGGAGTTGTTGCCGGGTGAGGCTTTGGTAGGCCCGCCATGGGTTCTGACGGAGTGTGGAGGCCATTTTGAGCTTGGTTCGTTCGATGAGGAATCTCGAGGGCAGGATTGGCGGGTGACGGAGATGGAGTGTGGGGATGCACGTGATATGGCATGATCTACGTGGGATACCCTCATGTACCAACTGTACCAACATGATTTTGATGGAATACGATTCTCTAATTCTTTTTTTTTGGATCTCTTATAATGACAATGTTTTATTTATCTCGTGCAAAATTTAGCACAGCCTGATAGTGGTCAGCTAAATGATCAATTCTCTATACAGAAAGGATGTGTATGTAGTAGTATGAGATCCAGATTATTTGACTGCTGTGAATGGTTAATATTTATCTGACAACAACCTTGTGAGAGCCACCGGTGACTTTGACAGTTGCAGTACCATCAACATAAGCCACTCCTCTCGTCAACTGGTCACCATCAATGGTAATCGAAGGCTTCTTCGATGCAGTGACATAGGGCAAAGTAACATCCCCAACAGTCCCCTTGGGTACCGAGAAAGTTAACACATACCCACTCGAGTTCAAGACCCAAGATGCTTCAAACTTCCCAAGAGAAGTAACAAAACCAGCCTCGGCAAATTCCAGATCTCCAAATTGCGGCGCGATTTTCCACGTCAATCCTAGTGGCGAGACCACAGAGAGACCGACAACATACTCTGTCAATGCAGAGGTCGGACCGGAGGACCAGCCATGCGCATGTGAGACATACGATGGATCGTAGCCATACCCGCGGTCCATCCGATACCCGAAAGTCCCGTTCTGTAGATAGCCCTCAATCACAGTGCTCTCTGTACCATTCGGGTTGTTGATATACCAACCCCAGCTGCGACGAATGAGCTCCAGTGCGCGTGCAGGTTTATGAGCAATGAAGTGACTTTGGATCTCAAAAGAGGATATGAACGAGGCAATGTTATCTGGCAACTCAGGAGCTACGGCCCCTATGGGGGTCCAGTTCTTGAGAAGCTTTTCTGAAATACTGGCTATGCGCTCTTCGTTTACAACACCGAACATAATTGCCATGCTGTTAGCATCTTGTGGATGTAGAGAGGTCTCAGTTGCATTGTCTTTGAATGCGCCGTATGACTCGTCCCAACAGTATGTGTTAATTACTTTCTTGAGATTGGCGGCCTGGGAGCTCCATGTGCTTGAGAGTTTGGTTGAGTCTCCAGCCCACACAGAGAGAGATGCTCCTGTCTGTAGGGTATGATAGAGGCTAGAATGTGTTAGCTAGAGAGCCTTCTGCATAATGGATCCACGGCATACATCATCTGCGCTTCCGAGTTGTTATATCCTTGTTGCCACCTCGCCCAGTCTCGAGTACCTGTTACATTCAAAAGCCCGCTGGGGTAGGTCACTTTTCCATATATATATTCCATGGCGTGCTTATAACTGGCCCAATTATCCGACAAGAAGTCTGTGTCATTGGTATAAAGCACATATTTATAGGTGCCAATCATAGACCACATATGATATGTGTCCGAATCTTTCTGACTCAATGGCGGGCCGGACTCATCAAATGCGCCTGTTGTCTTGTTCTGTATTTCCAGAACCGTCAGATATATATCCAAAGGGAACAAAAACAGAGCTTACCTGGGTGTTGTACATAATCTGCAAAGCGTTCTTTACACTTTCCAAGTCTCCCAGACTCACAAAAGCCGAAGGAACAGCAATGCCCATATCACCAGGCCAGACCGCACGATCTCGTTTTGCACCATCAACAATAATCGTATCTCCTGGTCCGAGAGTCCCATTGTTTATCCATCCAGATGTAACGCCCTTTGTAACACGGCCAGTGTTCACAGGGACCTCATTCGTCTGCAGAGTATATGCACCGCTATACCAGATACGATTTAAAAGCTCATCACTGCAGTGAAAGTACCCCTGGTAAGCTCGGAGATTGGACCAAGTGGGCTTAAACGCGAGCTCTAAGCTCAAATCTTCAATATGAACACTGGCCGAATCATTTGTGACCAAGAAGACCGTCAAGTACCGGAATCCACCCCGTAGGTATTTGTCCGACATGACATATGTGCCCTTTCCAGTTGAAGAAATGTTTGCATACAGCGCGCCGTCATGATATAGAGCACTTGAGGAGTCTGACCATTCTCCAATCCAATTTTTGGCTTCCGTAAATGCTAGCCCTAGGGCTCCGCTGCCGGTGGAGGTGTAGTCTAAATGGACAATTCCACCCACCTCAATGCCAAAATCAAATACGATAAGTGAACCATTGCCGTGGAATTCTGCTTTGTATGGATGCGAAGGGTGTGTGACAGCGTTGGTTTTCAACTCTGATAAGGCTGAGGCTGGTCGTACTGTTCGCGATGCCGGTGCGTATATGTTCTTTTCCCATGGCCCACTGAATGCAGTGTCTGTAGGTCCAGAGCAAGTGGTATCACGCCAGCAAGTGTTTGCAACAGATGGCGAGAAGAGAGACCAAAGAATCAATATTACACCGTGCCAGTATGGTTGCGCCATTGGTGGCTGATTGGAGAGATAGATATCTGTATATCGTAGCAAGATCGTAAAAAAAAAAAAAAGAGTAAAATACGGAGCCTAGCACGTATATAAATGGTTAGGTTGTGCAATAGTGAAATTTGGGAAGTTTCCCCGTTGGATATTCGCGATTGGTGGAAGAATCATAGTAAATGATGTTGACATTTGCAGGATTTGGGTAAGGATCGGCGTAACAAGCACTTAGAAGCCTTTGAAGTCGACATTTTGGCTGTATATCCCATGCAACCTATTTTTTTCCCCGCAGTCGGTTTTCTCCGCAATGTCATGTCGTGACGTCCGATCGGTGTAAAGATAACCGAGTGTAACATCGGAAATCCAAGCGAGTGCAGAATGCTATAGCCAGGTAAATAAATATAAGACATTATTCTTTATTAGAAAGCCGAACAGTCAAGTCTAATTATCGAGGTCACCATGCGATTCTTCGGCATTCCCTCCCTGGCCCTACCCTTAGGGTTGGCGTTGTCAACTGTTGTATATGCAAACCAAAAGCGCAGCTCAAATGTCTGCACCGTTAAAGCCAAAGGGAACCAGAAAGACGATGTTCCTGATATCCTAGAAGCCTTCCACCGTTGTGGTAATGGCGGCACGATTGTCTTTCCAGAGGACCAAGCCTACTGGATCGGTACTCGGTTGAATCCCGTTGTAAACGACATAACCATTGAATGGCGCGGAAAATGGACAGTAAGTGGGCTTTCACTATAGCCAATGATAATGGAACTAACACGAGCTAGTTCTCTGACGATTTGGATTACTGGCGCAATAACTCATACCCAATTTCCTTCCAAAACCACGCCGCCGGGTTCGTTATCACCGGTCAAAATATCAGGATTGATGGATACGGCACTGGTGGCATCGACGGCAATGGGAATACATGGTACACAGCCGAGAGAGGCGACACGCAACCTGGCAGACCGATGCCGTTTGTATTTTGGAACGTATCCGACGTCAGTGTCGAAAATTTCTACATCAAAGATCCCCAGCTGTGGAGCGTAAATATCATGAACGGAACCAATATGCGTTTCAATAACATCTACTGCAATGCGACTGCGGTAGATGCGCCATACGGCGAAAACTGGGTCCAGAATACAGACGGATTTGGTATGTCGGTCACTCCATTTTTCCCTCGCAGCCGACTAACACTGTGGATAGACACCATGGATGCGCAGAATATCCAACTCAGCAATTTCATCTACCAAGGTGGTGATGATTGCGTGGCAATCAAACCGCGATCATACAATATCGATATTCACAATGTCACCTGTCGTGGCGGAAATGGGATTGCTATAGGCAGTCTGGGCCAATACCAGGAGGACTCGAGCGTGGCTGACATCCGCATAGATAAGGTCAAGGTGATCCGATACAACGAGGACATGCACAATAGCGCGTATATCAAAGCGTGGGTCGGCGCACTTGTACCACAGAGCTCGTATGAGAGTGCCGGACTCGCTCGCGGCGGTGGCTGGGGTAGTATTCGGAATGTATTGCTCTCGAACTTCGAAGTCCATGGAGCCAATAGCGGACCTGCTATCACACAAGACAGTGGAAATAATGGCTCATATTCGGGGACGAGTTTGATGGATATTTCCAATGTCGCATTTGCAAATTTCACGGGCTATATCGAGAGCACTTCGACGAAGGTGGCATCTGTTTCATGCTCGAATGTGCATCCGTGCTACAATATCAATTTTGATAACGTGGTGCTATATCCCCAGGAGAATGCGACTACGCCGGGGGTTGGATCGTGCAAGTATACAACGGAAGGCGGGGTACACGGGCTCGATGGATGCTGAACGTCCTTCACATTATCACATTCACTCTTAAGTATAAGGAATAAAAACTTCAGAGAATACTATTCCTAATATATATATATTCAAACTAAAGAGATCTTAATTCCGAGGTTCTACGTCAAAAACAAAAAACGCACACATTGAATTTATGCTTAAGCTAAGCCCCGCAGCCCCACATGGGGCACTTTCCTGTATGACGTTCCTAGGTTAATTGGGTTTGTTTGCTTAATCTTCTTTTGACCTTCTTTTGACCTTCTTTCTACCCCTGGACCCCACGGATTAGTCTATGACCAAGCCAGAAATGCCAGAGGAAACAGTTCGACCTGCTTTTGAGGGCCGTGCGCGCCCACTTCTTTCCTATGGTATCGACTTTCCCGCAGCTACAGCACAGCATCTCAACAGCACATTCCAGGCTTCGCGTGTATATGTGATCTGCTCGGGATCATTGGCGCGAAATATCAATGTAATGGACCGGCTTGAGACTGCGCTGGGGCCGGATAAGCTGGTCGGTCATTGGATCGGTATGCGGAGCCACACTTTGTGGTCAGAGGTGCTGCAGATTGCCGAAGAGGTTAGAACTGTGCATGCTGATCTACTCTTGACGGTTGGGGCTGGCAGCTTGACGGATGGCGCCAAGATCACTGCATTAGTTGGTATCCCCTTTTCTTTCATACTTTCATTCGTGCTTTGTTTCTGTTATATATATTCTTCTTGCCTCTTCTTATTCCCCCCCCTGCGAGCTCATATATATTCTATTTACTCTTAGCCTAATATTTCTCTCAGGTTCTTGCAAACGAAGTCAGCACACCAGAAGAGCTTGAAACCCTCGCAGAAGGCCCTAGAAGGCGACTAGAAATCAAAGCACCAACTATTCCAATCATTTCCGTACCAACATCTCTCTCTGCCGGCGAATACTCCAACTTTGCAGGCGGCACGGAAGACCACTCAAAGCGCAAATACAGCTTCCAGTCACCGATTCGAGGACCAGAGCTGATTATTCTCGATCCGAAGCTGGCGGAGACGACCCCCGATTCAATTTGGCTTAGTACAGGTGTACGCGCAATTGATCATTGTGTCGAAAATCTGTGTTCCACATCAGGTACGACCACGACATCAGACAAACTGGCCCAGGGTGCGCTGAAATTGTTGGTCCCTGGTCTCTTGCGCTGTAAAAAGGACCGATCAGACCGTGATGCGCATCTGCAGTGCCAGATTGGATCAGCGGATGCTATGGCAGCCTGTACTAGTGGTTCAATTGAATTGGGTGCTAGCCATGGGATTGGACATCAGGTATGCGATTGCTCTTCTTTTTTACCTTGTAAGGCACCTATAGGTGCCTCAATGGGTCCGACTGACAGTTCTCTAGCTTGGCCCACTAGGTGTCGGCCACGGTGAAACTAGTTGTATCTTGCTCCCCGCCGTGTGTAAGTTCAATGCCAAGTACAACGCCAACCGCGAAAAACAAGCTAGCGTGCGCCAATTTCTGATTCAAGATCCGGTTGTATTGGAGGTGCTACGTACCCGCTCGGTCACGGTGGAAGAATCCGACTTGGGCGATATTTTGGATGCTATCATCCGCGAATTGGGAATGCCTCGGTCCTTGAGCGATGTCAACGTTGGGCGGGACCAGTTGGATGGACTGGCAGAGAATAGTCTACATGACCGTTGGTGCAAGACAAACCCAGTGCCACTGGAGGAGAAGTCTCAGGTATTGGAGATCCTAGAGATAGTAGCTTAAACATTCAGGAAAGTCCCCTCGATACTCTATATAAAGAAAATTCCAAACAAAGCAGCTCCATAACTAGCATCACACATTGTATAAGGAGTATTCAACCCAGCTTAATATAAATTAAGAAAAACATATGTAAACCAACATAAACCCTAAAGGGCCTGCCTGGTCAGATAGTTTAGATATCCTTATCGACGAGTTTCTTGTGTAGGAAGGAGTAGGTTAGGTAGGGCTAGTATCTTACTATGCCTTGCTTCACGATCACGTCGTGGATCAATGCCTGGGAAGACCTGACAATATGTGAGTAAATCCTTCAATGTTGATTCAATTTTTGTTCAGGTTTCTAATTTCCAACTAATTTTGGCAGTTGCGACAATCTATATATCTGCACCAGAGACATGTAGATATTCTGACCACCTGGGCACTGCAATGTACAACATATCCTTCATTCCAACAATTTTAATTAAAATGGCGAATGAATATTTACTTTGGAAGCCTCTCCAAGTCGATTGATAAGCACAACCCCCACACCCCACATTTCATGTTATACATTAATCTTGCGCCATCTCCAGGGCTGCGCTGTGGACAACTCTTTCAGTTTTCACAGCGAAGCTATACAACCATGTCTCTCGCCAAGGACATCCTCATATTTGGAGCAACGGGCAACATCGGCTCATTCATTCTGGACGCCGTCCTGCCCGAGCGCTCCCAATTCGGCCGTATCGCCATCTTCACTTCCCCGCACACAGCTGAAACCAAAGTCACACAGCTGAACAAGCTGAAAGAGCAAGGCATAGAGGTAATTGTGGGTAATGTCGAAGACGAGAATGCCGTGAAAGCAGCATACGAAGGTAAGAAAGCTTTCCTTCCTGACATCCACGCATAATGACTCAAATATCAAAACCGCACATACCACCGAACCAAAGGCTAATCACTAAACCAAACAGGAATCGATATTGTGATTTCAGCCCTAGGTAGAAATACCTTAGCCCAACAGATCCCCCTCATTAGACTGGCAGCGGCCAGCCCCACCGTGAAATGGTTCCTGCCCTCCGAGTACGGCACGGATATCAAGTACGGGCCGGCTTCGGCGAACGAGAAGCCACACCAGCTGAAGCTGAAGGTGCGCGCGTATCTCGAGAATGAGATCTCGCGTGACGACCTCGCCTATTCATATGTAGTCACTGGCCCGTTCGCGGAGATGTATCTTCATCTCGTGCCTGGGTTGGAGGAGGCTGGTGGGTGGGATGTTAAAGGGCGAAGGGCTATTTTGTTGGGTGAAAAGGGGAAGGAAGAGGTTAGTTTGACGACGATGAAAGAGTAAGAACCCTTTTCCTTTTTCTTTCTGGTGTTTGCTTCATTGGCTTGGATTGGACCATTGGCTGATTGTTCTGCCAGTGTTGGAACACTGGTCCTCAACACTCTGCTTCATGCTACGGCTGAGACGCGCAACGCTGCCTTATGTGTTAATTCGTTTACCACGAGCCCAGACCAGATTCAGGCAGAGTTTGAGCGCCAGCTTGATGGTAAACCGTGGGATGTGTCTCGCACATCGCTGGAGAAGTTGCGCGAGGCGGAGGCTGCGGCGTGGGAGGCTGGGAATCCGGCGGCTACTGTGTTGACTTTGCGTCGGATCTGGGGTGAAGGCGGGACGCTGTATGCGAAGCGGGCCAATGGGTTGATTGGGGAGCCGAAGGTGATGGGGCTGGAGGATGTGGTTGCGAATGAGATCCAGAGGGTATCGAAATTGTAGATAGCTTGTCTCCATTTGTTTTTACATAGTAGTTAGCCCATATCCAAGGGCGAAATGTGATCTACTTGGACATCGCGCACACTGTGGAATCCAACGTCTAAAGCTCATGGCATTCGTACGTAGGGGCTAAGAATTAAGGAAACATGTCGGGGATTCGGGTAACTTCAGATTTCACATGACCGAGGGGAATGATTCGGGAAATAATAAAAAGGGGAAACAGCTCTGCCGGATATAAAACAAAGGTCTGAGCTTTATTGGAAGAACTTGCGCACTCTTTCCTGGCTGACGGGGTCGACGGAAGCCAGAATCTGGTCTGCATTTGCGCCGGTCACTGCCACCAGCTGCTTGGCGGATGTGGCCACCCGGGCAGCGGTCTGGCCCTGCAGGGTAGCCGCCTCAAGTGCCTGGACAATGAAACCGAAGACACGGTCAGCCTTGGCAAATACGGCCGGGTTTTGCCTGGTAGTAAAATATTAGCATGAGTATGAGAAAGGATGGACCAAGAAAACGTACTGGTCAATCAACTGTGCAATAAATGAATAGGCATAAGGGGCAGCCTCCTCGTCGTAGGTAATGGGCAAAGTCTCGATCCAGTTGGCCACGACATCCTGGGGGGCCTGAACCTTGGATGGGTTATAGTGCAGGATCTTGGCAATACTGGCAGATGCATTCTCGGTCGCGAACACGTTCTCCTCTGTGCGGGATTGCGCATGCTGCGTAACCTGGAACAAGCTGGGGAGACTGGCTGCCACAAAGTCGCTCCAGGCGGCACCACCCTTCTGCGCAGCCACACCCACTCCGTACGCCGCCGCCTGACGGTTGGCGGCATTTTCATCTCGCAGACCGGAAGCCAAAGGCTGCATGATGTGGTCCTTGAATGCCCATGACTCTTCGCCACAGAATTCAAGCACATCATCCATGATGCAAAGAGCCCACTGCCGTTGTGTCGGGTCTTGGCTTGTGATGAAAGCGTCGTAGAATGGAATCAATTGCTGCCAGGTTGGCAGGAATGAGTTGCCCTGGCTCTTAAAGATGGTGTGGAATGCCTTGTTCATATCGCTCAATAGGTTTTGATCGTCCTCGACGGCGTACTCGAAGTCTAGGTTCTCCTCGTCACCATCCTCGAGCTCGGCCTGCTCCTCCAGACGTTGCTTCACGCGCATCTGGTAGTCCTCGAGGGTTGACTTTGCCGATTCAACGAAGGCCTGCAAGTGCTGGGGGGTGAGGGAGTTTCTGCCAACCACCTCCACTGACTCGTAGAAGCACTGGTACATCTCAGCCAGCGTGTCAACTGTTGGCTCAGCGCTCAGAACCTCGATGATCTTCTCTGCAACCTTGTTCCACATTTCGGCAAAGCCGGGCGACTGACCACCGTGTTTCTTCTTGTAGGAGTTGAGCAGCTGGGGGATCAGCTTGGCAGCTGACACTCGAACGGGATCGTGGAAGAAAAAGGCAAGACCGGGGACCGCGATCTTCTCCATGGTTTGCAGGACGTAACCCTCGAAGTTCTCCTCGAGAATTTGGGCGTAAATTGTGATCAATTCGATGGCAGTGTTCTTGTCCTCGAGAGCACTGGTCTTGATACCGATAATCTTGCCCTTGAGCGGCACCAGCTCCCAGCCATCATCCTGCTCAACCTGTTCGATCTGATCCTCGTCATCCAGCAGCTGAATATCAGCCTTGGCAGCAGCCACGGTTAGAAGAGGCGGCATAACACCGGGGAGATAAGGCACGAAGTCTTGGCCCAGAACGCGGCACATGCGGCCCCAGCAGTGAAGGAGGTACTGTGACTGTGGGTCGTCGGCGTCGACGATGTTTTGCTGAATGTGGCCGAGAATCTGCACGAGGTTCAGGGCATCTTGACCCATCTTCTCCTTGCCGACGGCGAGTGCGATAAGAGTAGCACACTCCATGGCCTTGGCACGAAGAAGGCGGTACTCCTTACCCTGTTCCTCCTTGAGGACATTGAGCAAAAGAGGCATCAGAGTAGTATAGTACTGATCGAAAGCGGCCTCGGCGGAATCCGCAATGGTGGCAATGGTGGATAGCGCCTGCTCCTGCAGATAACGCTTAGGGCTGCGCAAGAGATCCAAGAGATGACTGAGAAGGTTTCCGAGGTATGGCTCCAAGGTGCTACGCTCAGCCTCCTCGCAGAAGTTGACGAGAGCGGCGGCAGCGTGGGACTGCACACGCGGCTCGGTAGAGGCGAGAACGGGAATGATGTTAGTGAGGACAATCTGGTGGTACTTCTCCTGCATGGTACCGGCAAAGTCGGTACTCATTTGACCAAGAGCGTTGCAGCCTGCATAGCGGACTCGGGGGTGGGCGTCTTGGAGGGCAGGAACAACAAGGGCTAGAACTTGGTCCAGCTCACCAACCATGAGATCGCGACAACCTTCAGAGATGGCGGAGATGGCCATCAAAGCAGCATGGCGGTCGCGCCAGTTGGTAGATGACATCATGCGAGGAATCCAAGAGAATGCGGGTTGGAGGATAGCCTGTCCACCCAATTTGTTGGCGAGACGATCCATGCACTGCTCACCGGCGATGTGGTTGAGGTCGTTCTCTTCAGGCTCGAGCTGTTACTAGTCAGTGGCATGTTAATTATAACGACAGAAATGCAAGCACTTACATCTTCAGACGCGTTCCATTCCTCCGCGTCGTCATCATCCGCACCGACATCAGTCATCAGGCTCAGACATTGTGTGACCATTTCCTGTGCGAACTCCGGCTCCTTCTTGCACATATTTGGGGCGTAATCGGCAAACGTAGCCATCAATTCGAGTGCGTTCTGGCGCACCTGGTCACTGAGCTCCTTGTCGCCAATAACACTAATGCTGAACTTAACCAAGTTGTTGAACATGACCTTGAACATTTTCGGGCTGATTTCAGCCAATTCGATCAAGGATTGCAGTGCCGAGGACAGCTCCTCGCTCTCAGAGGACTCCTTGAGAGGAGGAAGGATGTTCAGAAGGTCTGGCATGAGGCCGAAGAACTTAGGCTGGGACTTTTTGGAGATCGACCGGAACAAAGAAGCGAAGGCTTCCATAGCGGAAATCCGCACCTGATGAAATGGTCAAAATTGGATTCGAAGGGCATAGCCAGATGTCGACATACGGAAATATTATCGTCCTTGAAACCCTTGGTGAAAACCTCCACGACAGCGTCTTCGTGCTGTTTCTCAATGATACCGGGGGTGGTCCTGAACACACGGTATGCGGTTTCCCGCAGGCCCGAGTCAGGGCTCTGGCTTGCCTGGAAAAGAATACCGAGGAGTTCAGGCCACTGTTCGTCTACACATCACAGGTGAAATCGTCAGAACCAACAGTCCTCATTTCGTCAAAGGGTAGTTCGAATCGCATACCATTATCGGTGTATTGTCGAGCAACCTCGGCCAGTGTGTCTCCAATCTTCTTCCGTACATCGGTGACGGCCTCACTGGTCAGCGAGACCACCAACTTCTCACGAATGGCAATTCGCTGCTCGTTGGGGAGACTCGAGAAAATCTCCTTGTTGTCACCTGTGGCGGGATCCTTTCGGGTTTTTGTTGCGATTCTTCGGAAAAGCACAGCGGAGAAAGCACGCGTCTGTCAATAGGAGTTTCCCATTAGCTTTTGTCCCAAATCGTAGTGAGATTCGGCTGCTGGTTCGGTCGTCGGTCGTTTGCAACACCCCTCCTTGGAAGCAACCGCACCCCTAGAGTCCACTGCAACTTACTATTGTGTCCTCTGCACCTGCAAGCTGTTCCGCCAATCCCATCAATAGGACGTCTGGTTGGTTCTGGACCCAGTCATTGTTAAGCTGGTCTTCGGCCTGGGATCTGACGACATTGTCGGGTGTGCTCAAGGCGCGAAGCAGCTGAGAAAGCGCGGTGTGGATTTCGGGAGGTAGGAGGGACATGTTGGGCGTGTCTGTTCCCAATTTCCAGACGATCCAAGCAACCCAGTTCTTTCAACCCTCGTAGAAGTGATTTGGTGGGGATAGAGGGGTGGGAACGAAGGCGAGGAGTTTTGTTTTTGGTGGGGCGGGGAGAGAGGGAAAAAAGAAGAATTTCTGATTAGGAGAGCGATAGATGGATAGGCCCTTGGGGGGTGAAGAAGAATGAAAGTGCCACTCCAATCACACAACAAGAGGAAAGAAGATTCAATAGAGGATGTCGAGGTCCTCAGATCTGATTCTTTCTCGACAAAATATGTAAAATTTAACCGTACGAATAATTCTAGGACAACCTACAGAGTCCATAGTGATGATAATCACATCTGGACGCTAAACTAGATGCGGTAATTCCAGGCCACAAGGCCGACAAAGGTCGAACAGACAGAACTAGTTAGTTAACTATCAAGAGCTCAAACATTGTTGTTCCGGTCAAAGATTTAGTTATTTTGTAGGTTATCACGGCAGTGGAAATATGTAACTGCCAGATCAGAGTCTATCTCGAATAATTATTTGCATTGAAGGCTAAACTAAGGCCGTAACTGCTCACACGAACAGCGGTATCTGAACGCGACATGGAATATCGATATTAGAACAAAACGGGTATGCAACACTTAGGACAGGAAAAGGATCTACTACGCTTTCTCAGGGTGCTTGATATCCAAGTTGGATGAGTCAAAGGGAAATATTTGGAGAGAAAAAGAGGGTTTCGGGAATAGACCAAAGGCCAAGTATTTTTTTTTACCGGCCACTGGGGCGGCTGAGAATGAACACACCCGCAATAACAGCAGCCAATGTGACAATAGCACCAGGAAGCAGCAAGTCATTGGGGACACCAGCAATAAATTGCTCCTCTGGTACGTGAGAGGGCACGGCTTGCTGCTGAGGCAGGGCCTTGCTCACGGATTCTTGTGAGGCAGGTTCCTCAACAACGCTTTGCTCTTCGATAGGAGTCACAATCTTAACATGATGGGGTTCAACCGCAGCAGGGATGGGTGGCTGGGCGGGGTCATGGACAAACAGATTGACCTTGTCGCGGTGAGTACGGCGAGCTAGATCGATGGCATCCGTCATGTCCTGATCCGTGGTGATGGAGACGGTATCGCCTTCGTTATCCATGTAGCTGAGCGCATATCCAGTGTTGCTCAGGCAACCCTCCTCAACGGTAGCCTCGCCACCAACAGCCTCAACTTCCTTGCCAAGTTTCGCTGTGACTTGCGCCACAAGGTCGGTGACGCCGTTGGTGGTAAGGACGTTCACACGGTGCACTCGGCCACCAGGGGCCTTGAACTTGAAGGGGAATGGAGTAGGAGCTGCTGGTTCTGCTGGGTGGTGCTGAGAAACAACTTCGGAATGCTCATCACCGTGGTGCGATGCTGAGTCGTTAGGAAGAAGACTGTTGTCGTAGCCTGAGCGAGTGAGGTCGGGGCTCATAACTGAGCGGTGCGGGGTATTCGGTTGCTGGCTGTGGCCGCCAGAGACCATAGAGTCTGACTCGTGATCCATCGATAACCAGAACTTGTTCCATGCGGGGCCCTCGTCATCTTGAGTTGACATAGTGTTGATCTGAACATATCAGCCAAAATGTTTGCATGTCAGATCTGTTACTATTAAGCATACCTGTTCAAGTGTGGCATAGGTGAGCTTCAACACATCCACCATGCCGACGATTTCACCGCCCTCGTTCATCACGGGGAGGTTAAGATAGTGGCCATCTGTTGTAGGGTTAGAATGCTGTGTTTTTAATTGTTGATTGAAATGACTGACCATGCATCTTGCGAAGCGCGGCTTGAATGCTCATATCCGACGGGGCGAAATCGGGGTGAGGAGTCATGACACGGACAACACTGCAAGTGGAAGGGTCGAGGCCAGGAGCAATAACACGAAGAACAATATCCTTGCTAGTGAAGATACCAGTGATGGAGCCTTGGTCCTGGACTAGCAGAGCAGTAGTGTGGTTTTCCTTCATTAGAGCCGCAGCGTCCTTGACGGTAGTGCGGACCGAAACAGTGACGGGCGGCAAGCCATCCAAGACGGTCTCAAGGGTCGGACCAGACATCTTCGATCGCAATGCCTCAACATATTGGATGACTTGCTGCGGCTGACTAGAACCAAGCTCTGTCTGCACACCTTCCAGCGCATCATATAGCTTGCGAGACGAACTGTATGCGCGTTCCAACTTTTCCATAGCGTCATAGAAGCACTTGGTAATATCCAAAACACCAGAGATATCCTGGTTCTCATCCATGACCGGCAAGTGTCTGAATCCCTTCCGTACCATGAGATCGAGCGCGTCGGTAGCGCTGGTGTCCGTTCTCGCGCACAGCGGGTTCTTGGTCATGATCTCAGAGACAGAGACCTCTCGCGCCTTCAGGCCCATTCCGACAACTCGGAACGCCAGATCCTTGGCAGTGAAAATACCTGCGATGCGCTCATTGTCGTCGGTGACTAACACACAGTCCTCTCTCTTGGCTGCCATAAGCTGAGCGGCCTCTGCGATGCTCATGGCAGGCTTGATCTGGAGGGCCTGGCTAGGCTTTAGGGCGAGCACGGTGCCGGGAGGGGCTTTGCGGGAGTTCCTCGATTTTGCCTGAGCGTTCCTCTTTTTGCTGAGGTCGACCTCCATTTTGCGGCGGATAGCCTGGTGTCGAGGTTAGCTAAAAACCAAAGCTCAAAATTGAGCATCAGGAGATCACCCCCGCGGGCTGCCATGACGTACCTCATCACGTTTCGACTGATTTTGTCGCTGTCTGCTACTTGCGGCGCTCATTGTGCCACTTCCGACGTCGCTGGAGGGTGTATTGTTTGTGGCTGATGATTCTGGCCTGGGTCGTGGGATGTGGGAAGCGCTGGGATCGTTTCCGAAGTCGGGCAGCCTTCCTCTCCCGATGGTCTGATTGGGCTTTCCCCGAAAGGTGCCTGTGGCCGACATAATAATGCCGAAAGGGGAAAGTCTCAATGAAAAAAGGAGAGAAGGAAGGGAGATTACACAAACAAACAAGGATGTCAAGTTGTGAGACTGGTATGGGAGAAAAAGCAAGGAGAATTCCTGGAAAGGAGAAGGGAAAATGGGCAGTTCAATAGTCGATCCCAAACAGGGGTGTTTCTTTCGTTAGTCGGGGATGAGGAGCCGTAAACACTGAGTGACACGGTACGATCCGGGCGCTAGGCCCAATTAGGTGAACATCCTGCTCGTGACCCTTTGCACGTGATCCACGTAATTCCCGATATCTTATAGCCTGATATTTAAGGCATTAATCCCGTGACCCATCTCGCTTAAGGGCTTAGGGCTACCCGCACAACGGAATCCAATCCATCCCGAAAGAGACTTTGTGTGAGCGAGCTTCGACAACCCACTCCCGACAAGTCAACCGTACGCTATCTCCCCCCCTTCACCCACAGACCGATACCTAACCATCCACAGAACAAACCGTCAAAATGGTCAAGAAGAGGGCGAACAAGTAAGACCAACAAATCCCCCCATCTCGGCGAAAGCAGTATCCCATTCGACATCTCCGCAATGACGCCGACGGAAGCGCACACGACATACATCCCCAAATACATCGAAAATCGCGACCTACGCACATTGCCGGACAAGAATGGGAAACTGGATTTCGATCGATTCGCAACTTCAAAGGGGCACGGTAACTAATTGATTTGATAGCGGCCGCAACAAGAATGGCCGCGGCCACGTCAAGCCTGTGCGTTGCTCCAACTGCGCTCGCTGCACCCCCAAGGACAAGGCCATCAAGCGCTTCACCATCCGCAACATGGTCGAGTCCGCTGCCATCCGTACGTGACAACTCTCCCGATACTTCGAATATACGACAAAATCCCCAGATCTATGACTACGACTCATTCGAGGAATTTGAAGAAGAACCAGTGTAACTAACGATTCTCGCTCTACAGGTGATATCTCCGAGGCTTCCGTCTTCGCTGAGTACTCTGTCCCCAAGATGTACCTGAAGCTCCAGTACTGTGTGTCCTGCGCTATTCACGGCAAGATTGTCCGGTACGTTTCCACCGATTCTCCTCGATACTCAATCGCCTTCCATGTACTAATCTCTCGCCAACAGTGTTCGCTCCCGCGAAGGCCGCCGCAACCGTGCTCCCCCTCCCCGTATTCGCTTCAACAAGGACGGCAAGAAGCTCCAGCCCCCTACTGCCGCCAAGGCTTTGTAAGGAGATGAATGTCGCATGACGAACAAAATAAAATGGAACTAGTTTGAAATGAATTCTTTTATTTTGTCTTCACTCTTCGCATTGGTGTTCTTCTCGACCGGATCGCAGGGGTGACGCTCGGTCCCGAAACTGCCGGCCTGCTCCTACACTGAGGATAAAAAAGATGGCACCAATTGTGCGATGAAGGCAGGTTGGATGCCTCTTTAGCAATTTGATGGTTATGAGCCCGTTGACGACGGCTTGTTATGACTGGGAGGATGGATGGTTCAAGTCCAAATGAGGACTTAGAAAATATCAAAAATTCCTACAAAAACATGATCGCATGACGTAGAAGTCTTCAAGTCGTATTGCTGGGTATCTTGTTAAGTACAAAATTCATGGGTACAAGTACCCCTTCTCGAAATAGTTTCCATACATATCTACCGTTCCGGTCCGCACCTTTGGCATCGGGTTCCGCACGACCTTCACCTCTCCCTTCCAATGACCTTCGACATAATGTGATATAGAAATATGGGGTGATGATGGCATCAGGAGGCCGGAAGCACCCGTGCCAAGCGTGCTTCGCCGTCCTCTTTCACGACGAACCACTTGTTCATACTCGGCCTTCTTGCCACGACGAAATGCCGCAAGCTCTGCCACAAGGTCAATCATCGGGACCTGGGACTGCTGTTTTCTGTCTATGGTAAGCCCTGGTGGACCGGAGTTCGCGGCACTTCGTGGAAGGTGACGCCCGAGTCGAGGAGAATTGGGTGAATGCAACGAGTCATCATCCGAGGGTGTAAGCGAGACCTTTTCGTTAAGGACAGCCATTGGAAAGTATTTTCCCGGATCATTTTCAGGGACTCCACACTCTTCTTCACCGAAGAAGCTGAAATCATTGGTGGCTGCTGACCATAGATTCTCCGAGTCGCGGTCACCAGTGCTTGAATGGCCTGTGGCATTATATTGGTTTCCGGGTTTCCATGACGTCAATTTGGAAGTATTGACAGGCGTGATTTCGAGGACTAGACGTCGCAAGCCAAATAGAGATCGTGACCGCTGCTGTTCGGCTTGAATCCGCGCTTGCCCTGGTGGTAGGGAGTAGTCTGATCCTGCCTGTAGAGTTGCTAGCAACGCTTCGTTTGAGCAGGCAGCAATGAACCGAGTGAGAGCAGAGATGATTGATGAGTTGGGCGTCACATGTGAGGGTACATCTGTCAGTACCAAAGATTCCATGTGAGGAATATGTGATGGGTGTAGGTAAGAGAACCGGCTTTCTTTCCCTCCTTGGAGTGGCATTGATTTATTACGTGGTCGCTTTGCCAATAATATCTGTACTATCTGTGCGAGAGAGTCGTTCGGCGAGATTGGGGGGCTGCATTGTATGGTAGCCTGGAGAGAGAGATCTGTCGCAAGCGTGTCGCAGCCTGGAGACATTGGAATGGATGGTAAGGTGCTTCCCTCAGCCTGCTCTGTATCCCATGTGTCTGCCCCAGAAGCACCAAAGCCCGTATCTCCATTACCGCTACCGTGTATAGCGATGGACTGTACAACCTCCGGAGCAAAAGCTGACCCACGCCTGACTGACGGTGCAGGCTCATCCTCGTAGGCTGTCAATGGGCGGGAAGTCTTTACCCATTTTTTGGTTGAAGATGAGCTAATTGAGCCGGTTCTTGATGTATCCGCAAGTTCAAAAACAGCTCTTGTCTCTTCGGGCAACTCATAAACCTGCTGGGAGGAATCCAGCTCAAATTGCTCGACTTCGCGAGGGCTCTCTTGCGCCGAAAGCTCTGAAAGAAACTCATCATTGGGTGCAGCGTCTTTAGTTGGTGGCTGGCCAGTGAGAACAGCATGATGCCCTCGTAAATAGACCAAATTGTCCCCTGCAATCTTATCAAGTATTGGGACTAATTTCTCAGCTCCGGGATACTTCGTGATCCCATAACCATGCGTCTGATATGCCTTGTCTGGAGTTCGTATGCTACCAAAATCCAGAGCGTGTAGCCGGGACGAGACCAAAAGACTCGCCACAGCTTCGACAGAAATTTGATTGCCAGTGATATAAAGATGGGTGATTCCTGTATGCGGCAAGTCTTCAACCCATGGATGGATTAAAACAGGCTGAGCGAGAAGCTTCGCAAACTGCTCATCCAAATCTGGCCGCTTGAAGAAGTCCGAGCCAGACTCATTGATTGCAAAGTGGGAGAAAGGGCCTGGCGAAGCTGTGGCCTGCCTTGGACTTTGTTGCCTTTCGCTCCCGTCTAGCGGGAGAAAGGATTCCTGCAGCAGGGAGCGAATTGCCATGTCAGTG
The DNA here is from genome assembly GCA_030142185.1 of Penicillium thymicola. Lineage (NCBI taxonomy): Eukaryota > Fungi > Ascomycota > Eurotiomycetes > Eurotiales > Aspergillaceae > Penicillium > Penicillium thymicola. Next base: position 28,569 of record LACB01000246.1, read on the forward strand.
AGCATGTTGTCTCTCAAATCCAGCCAACGGACTCGTCGTCGAATCGCATTGGCTAAAAATTCGGCATCATTGTCCTTCAGCCCGATTCCACGCAATTTAAGTACCCGGAGAAACGGCATCTGAGCTAGTGTAGACAGTACATTGCGGTCTCGTGCCGGAGTGGTGTACGAAAGATCCAAGAAGGTTAATACCGGAAACAAGAGGAGAGTTTGTGCGAGGCTTGCAGAAGTAGTATTCGGCTCACGTTCAGCCAACAAAAGCCGTATATTATACTGGCTGGACCTCTCGTGGGTTTTCAATGCTGTCATTGCATGGTGGTCAAAGAAAGGCAACCTCGAGACCATCAGACACTGGAGACATGGTAGGTATTCGAGTGTGTCCCTCAGCCAGCCAGGTCGTGGACCACCATATATCTCCGAGAGAGCGGGTGGGAGATGAAGAGTATGGGTCAACGCCCGCACCTCTTGCCGGGCGTATTTGAGTGTTCTTCGGAATCGAGTGAGAGCCACTGTGTGATCCGGTCAGGTATTGCTTTTTGAGCAATCGCCGTTCTTCCTAATATCACTTACTGTAAACAGCATCGTTATCCGTACCAAAGTGAGATGCAGGATCACCCCAGAGGAAAGGCATAAATAGACCATGCCATCTGTGACAGACCAAGGATGCGGCACATAGGTCGCTGGAAGGGATGTAGCGAGCAATAATTGTCCAAGCATCTCTGTCCGTTGCAGATTGGTAAGACGGAGGAATGAGATCCATGTTTACTATGTTATTGAATTCTTGATTAAAGACATTGTAGCTTTCAAAGAAGGTAGAAATCCCAGAGGTAGTTTGGCCCCATGAGTTAGTTGCCCGACTCAGCCACACAGTTTTACCAAAGCGTTTTGACATACAACATACATGTACATACATGTACCTAGACTAGTTATTCATCTCAGCATTTTGACTCTTCTTGCTTTATATTGTTTCTGTCATTTTCGCATTCCTGTGTGTGAAAGTGGCGATTTGGTATTGAGAGACATGACGTCACTTCATAATCTATGAACAGGTGGGGGATGTATTAAGCCCGAAACGATATTAGGGACGGTATATATAAGAACACTTTGACTTGCTTCTAGATGGATATAACATTTGATAACTAAACGCCTAGGCACTGTTAGCGCTTGATCCAAACATATTAGTAGATCGCATCGGATAACTGCTTACCCTTCTTCTTCTTCTGGCCGTCGCGGCACCCATGGTGGGCCTTGTTCTTATGATTCTACCGGAAGCTCAAGTTAGTATGTTGACGTGGGCATTCATCATGTGACGGTCTTTAAACAAGAGGAAGTGCAAGTCGGAGTTGTGAGGTTTACACCTGGGCAGACTTGTCCGTCACAAGTTCAGATGTTCCTTCCTCATGTCTCACAGTTATCATCCAAGGATATCCAAGGATGTATAGACAAGTTGCTTCCCTAATTGAACCGATTCATCTAATCGATACATTGACCCATGGACTTGTGGAATGGTTACTTCCATATTGTTGAAGGTCACGTGATCTCCAGAGGTCTCTCCCAGTTATTAGTACATATAGATAACTAGATAGTTCTTCTCTCTCTCTCTCTCCTCTCTGTATGACTTCCCAGTTTAACCATTACTAGTCTCTAAGAGGTTATGAGCTCTTTGCCGTGAAGCCACTAGTTACTTAATTGTATGAACCACCCCCACTTTCTTAGCTGTCCGATCTTACTATCGATAGCTACCTTTTTTGATTGGTCCTAACCGTCTAGTCTATGCTATTCACGGTTGATCGTCGGATCTATTCCGTTATTAATCGTGACCTCTCGATCGCTGATCGACCTATTTCCCTACCTTTATATACAGAAGACAAGTATACCTCGGTGCCACCGCTTCTACTATAGAAGCAACCAACATCAAGCAATTTGTTGTTAAACCAAACGAGATTGATCCTAGCGATAGTGTCCCTCGCCTAAAGAAAGGGACAATCGAACTTCCGAGACTAGGAATCTGCTTTATATCTCACTCTTAGTACTAACAATAGTTTCTATACCTATATAATCTCAAATAGGATTACTCTACCGACGCTACCTACCCTTACCGATGTCGATCTAACTACGGTTCGTTAAAGCCTAATTGAAGAGGTACGCAGGCCTCGTACTCTTCCTTTCTTTTTTGATATTTTTCGTAAAAAACAAATAAAACAAAGATGAAGTAGCCAAAGTAGCTAAAGCTAAACCCATCGTCATCCCGGCACCCGTTGTCCTTGTGCGCACCACACCCTCTGTGTGATCCTCTCAAAGTCCATTGCCGTGATGAGCACGTCAGACTCTCCTTGTCCTGGAGCTCTATCATACAGAGCTTCAAATGGCAAGACAAGAGGAGCTCCAGTAATGGCGTGTTGTGTGATGGTTATTTCCTGCGTACAGTACGGCTGCTGGGTAGCAGGAACCTGGGGAGCCAGCGGGGGCATGTTGGGGTTTTGCCAGGGATCACCGTCATAACTCTCTCATTGGTTTAGGCAGTAATTTGAACCCACTCTCACTTTACAAAATCTAACCTCGGAATTATGTACAACAGTTGTAGTTATTAGTTAATATTGAAGCTAGGTGATGCCTTATGATGTCTAAATACCTAGATAATAGAGTCAATAATATTAATGCCTTAGAAAATACGTACCAAATGTTGACGCTATTCAAATCTCTTATGATACCTATATATAGAAACGTGATCTATATGGTTTATGTTTTTTGCCGCCTTTATATATGTATAAAAAAGACATATAAAAAGACATACAAAGAGACATCTAGAAAGGCATCTAGAAAGACAACTAGAAAGACCCTAAGAAGAATATCCAAAAAAGAAGATCTAGTAAGATGTTAGTGTATGCTTATATATAGCATGCCTAATACCATATTTTTCCAACATTGAAATTTAGAAGAAAACCCATCTAAAGCCGTCTAGTCAGAGGTCTTTCCTTTGAAAATACGGGAATTTGAGACCTAGCGTGACCTATGAAGTTTGTAGGTGTAAAAGAGAAGTTGAAATCAATGTACCTTTACTTCAAGAAGGCGGTGATAAAATATGCTGTAAGGCACTAGCCAATGACAGAGTTATGTGACGGTGATCCCTGTAGTCGCCCGTACTAGGAGGCTGCTACAGAGTTGTAGGGCCAGAAAGTAGGGAGGGAGAGAGTTGATTGCTATGGAAGAGGAGAAACTGCTAGATAACTACAGTCCTGAGTGTTGATGCCTGAGGCACCAATATGGGGCCTAAGGCCACCACAACAACTAGTCATTAGTCCCCACATGTAACTAGATAACTAGATAGTTCTTCTCTCTCTCCCTCCTCCCTGTGCAATTGATGACTTTCCAGTTCAACCACTACTAGTCTCGAAGACATATGTATGAGACTAGACTTCCAAGCTAATCTGCTGGCAACTTCCTCGTAACGGCGTTAGCCGGTTTAAGAAGCATCCCTCCAGCGGTATCAGTCTTAGCTACACGCGCTTTTCCCCATTCCTGCACAGACTGGTAGTCCCGACAAAACTGATTGGTGCTGAAGTCAGGCCATGGATAATCCCATCCATCCACCCAATCATACGTAATCAGGTGCATGTCTGCCGAACACATGAGAATCTGGCGGAGCATTTCGATACAATGATCTATTTCCATGTGATTAGTCCATATACATCAACGGTCTTGCAAGATGAACCGCACCAACATGTTTTCGCGCACTTGGCTCTGTGAAGAAATCTGGTTCATGAATGGTATAGTAGTCCAGGTAGGTGGCTTTCCGGATAACGTTGAGACAGTGCATTTGGTGGAAACCCCCTATGCTTGCCATGTAGCCGCCGTCAGGTAGAACGACGGAGCTATTACGGAGCTTCTTGATTTTCTCAATTTCATGACGAGATACCGACATGGCCGAATCTGAAGGGTGCCTGGTTAGTAGGGCTGGCAATATGACGTGAATAAGCTATACATACTAAGCTCCAGGCTTTCCCATGCGGCATCCACGTCGGTATTTCCACCCCCCCGCCAAGCGGATCGTGCTCCAAACTCACCCGAGAGTTCAAGGGGGGTTTTCAAGCCGCAGGTTTGCACAGCAGTCTCTGCTCAATGAATTAGTACTGGAAATTCCGAGGTTATATCTGTATATTCATTTGCATACCATATTCGCGAGCGAATAGTGGCCCAATTGTTTGCTTCCTTATTTGGATAGCTCCGAGTAGAAGCGTGGCTGGTATGCATACAAGAACGAGATGAGCCAGCCATGGGATGGCTTTTCTTAGATTACTTGGCCGGGGGGAGGTTTCCGGGCTCGACTTGATGTCATTTTCGCTTTCTGAGTCTGAAGAGCCAAGCTGAAAATACTTGGTCTTTGACCAACGCTTCGGTAGCTCTAACTTCATTGTTATAATAAGAGAATAGGGTTGGCCGAAGAGACTGGGCAGCAGTGAAGTACCCGAGGACTTGCTGAGAGAAGCGACATAAGTACTAGAACTGGCACGATGACACCCTACGGAATGACGGAATATAGCCCCCGAATGGCGCTGAATCTAGCTTGAGCAATGCTGGCAGTGCTGTGGGACCGACGCCAGTTACGGTGCGGAGGGCTATCTTCGTCTCCACGCCAGTGCATGATCGACTAACTCCATGCCTCGAATTTATAGCCTTCTAGGTATAGCATGGAATGTAACCCTTAGGAAAGTTATTTTTATTGGATCTTTGCACATACGTGGCGTTTCGACTACGTTAAAAGCTCGAAGACCCTGAACACCTATGAGATAATTATACATTGCAGTCACATACGCATTGGGTGGGCATTACTGAGATTGAAAATAAAACATGGTTATTCTAATGTGATGTAACCGCGAGAGCTTAGATTTGACCATATCTGAATCTTCCACTTAATACGTAATATTAAGCCTCATACACTGGTCGCATAAAATCCGTCTTGAGCTTGAGCTTTGGGGCGCGTTTGATACGGAAAATGCACTCTTTGAAACGCCGATAGGTCGATAGCCAACGAGAAATATGACGGCCGTCATATCGCATATGCTTAAGCTGTGTCCTTGTACTTGCCGTAGGCGGAATTGATGATAGAAGAGACATCCTCGTTAGGTGCGTCACGCTCCTCCTTGTATTTGCCATAGGCAGAGTTGACGATGGAAGAGACATCCTCGTTGGGTGCGTCACGCTCCTCCTTGTATTTGCCATAGGCAGAGTTCACGATGGAGGAGACATCTTCATCAGATGTAGCCCGCTCCTCCTTGTATTTGCCGTAGGCAGAGTTGACGATGGAAGAGACATCCTCGTTAGGTGCGTCACGCTCCTCCTTGTATTTACCATAGGCAGAGTTAACGATGGAAGAGACATCCTCGTTGGGTGCGTCACGCTCCTCCTTGTATTTGCCGTAGGCAGAGTTGACGATGGAAGAGACATCCTCGTTAGGTGCGTCACGCTCCTCCTTGTATTTGCCATAGGCAGAGTTCACGATGGAGGAGACATCTTCATCAGATGTAGCCCGCTCCTCCTTGTATTTGCCATAGGCAGAGTTGACGATGGAAGAGACATCCTCGTTGGGTGCGTCACGCTCCTCCTTGTATTTGCCGTAGGCAGAGTTGACAATTGAAGAGACGTCTTCCTTGTCAGAGGCAACACTGGAGCCTGTTTAGTTTAATGATTAGAATTTCGTGGTTGGCAAAAGTACTATAGACGGAAAGACGTACTCTGCAGAGGAGCGGCAAGACCGAGGCTTGTGAGGCTTAAAGCCAACGCAATGTTCCGGAAGTGCATAATGATTGATTTATTCAGGTCGAGATACGCAGTACGTAGTAGGTATGTAGATTGAGGTATTGCTCAAATGGCAAGCCAAAAAGAATAGAGCATTGGTTGTAGATAAAATCACGGTCTATAGCTGTTTTATACTACTTTTAGTCCTGATGTATCAAAGTTTCTAAGTCTATACTCTCCTGGCCCCCATTCAGCACTTGGCCTATCACGTTAGTGCCAAACTTGAAAGGAAAAGTTCCATCACGACACCGTGTCAGAATCCAATAGTATTGCAGAAATGAACTATCATAATATGTAGAAATATTGCGCCATGACCAGGATCCAAATCCTGACGATGCTCACATGTGCCTTGCTGGCGGGTCGCAATCTGTTTCACCGAGTACAACGAAGCATCCTTCAAATGAAAACATTGAGGGGTTATAAGACATGACCTATGGGATCATAATGGGTCCCGTTGAGCGAAGTGGGAAGCTGTTCTATAAGCGAGGACATCTGGTAGTCATCAAGTGGCTTATAGGTCCTGAAACCACGAGGAGCGGCTTTAGGAAACAACTGGCTGCAGGAACCACTTGCAACATCCTTCGTTTAGGAAATTCTACACGCAAGCGAGCCTTTCTTGAATATCCGGTGACTCAGTACGACTCACATAACTCCGGACAGCTTTTGGAAAGAGTGACTTCAAGTGGCGCATTGTACATGAGTGATCAAAATTCTCTTGTCAATTCATTCAAAAAAGACCACACAAGCATGCATGAACAAGAGAATAACTCCCGGGACTACGTATCTTCTGAACATGAAGGTGGGGACCGGAGCATCCTGAAAGTATCCGAAGAAGATGGCTTTCTATTGGACGGTATCTTAGAGCAGCCATCTTCAAATTCCTTTTGTCGAAAATGGCTTGGGCACCTGATTTTCACGGCCATATGGATAATTTCGTTGCTCATTGCAGTCATTCTGTTGAGGCATGATGGCAATCAAGCTGAGGTTGTTGGTCTTGCTGGTGTTTTTGATACTGAATTGCGTGAGTTCGAAAGTCCATCCCGATTTGGCTATTTCTTTGGAGTGTTACTGAGCCCCAACCAGGCCCTATGCAGTCAGCATTGGAAGTCCAGAAAATCCGCTTTTCTGGTAACTTGATATTTGATGACAATGGGACTCTAATTGAGCAATTCTGGGACCATGATAGTCCCAAATACACGGGCGAACCAAGCGATGAGCTAGATGCCCGTTGGAAAGATCTTTTTAGAGGTGAGCTAGGAATGCATACTTCCTTAAAGTCTTCTGCGTGCACATATTAACACTGAAAAGTTGATGGTGTTGATCTCCATGGCACCGAGGCCGATACAATCCGCGGCCAGACCTTCGAAAAGCCTGGTGGGTGGTCAATCGTGGGCGTTGATGTATTTCATCAACTACATTGCCTGGTGGGTTAGAATTGAAATTTATCCTTCATATTTGGATCAGTTACTCAACGATACTATAGAACATGCTTCGTCAAGGATTGCGTCGGGATTACTATACCGAGCACGATGAAGAGCCAGCTTACACAATCCATATGAGTAAGTAACTGTGGGGGAGTTGAAATTATTTACACTAACCGCGTTGTACAGATCATTGCCTCGATTATCTTAGGCAAGCTGTCATGTGCAACGTGGATATGACCCCTCTCCCTGTTCACTGGGACGAGAAGGAGGACCGGCCTTTGCCGGACTTTGAGGTGGAGCACACCTGTAGAAACTTTTGGAAAGTAAGAGACTGGACTATAGAGCGAAGTGCACATAAGCACAAGTACAAGGATGATGACGCCGCTTGAAACTAGGGCATCTTGGATAGAATGGGGCTGTTAGCTGTCAAACCATCTCAGTTTCATCATTATCAATGGATTCATCAAATCTGACAGCAATAGAATTGAGAAATAGCATCCTGTTGCAAAGTTGAAGTAGACTGACCCGTCGGAGGAGATTACGGAGTCCGACCTTCAGAAGGCAGGCCTATACAGTCCCTCAAACTGAGCGAGCTGCAAGACCAATATTGCGTGATATATGCACGATGCATCTCTGCCGTCCATTAATTAGCAGATCAACCGTTACATTAATATCCATCGTGGGATCGATTTCCGTCTCTGCTCCGCTCCTCGGGGGGCCGAATGGCAGGTATGGCGTTGGATCTGCAAGCGCCGCCCCGGGGGGCCGCTACAACATCCACCCATAGGAGGTGTACCCGCCACCTCCACATCATACGTGAGCAGATTATACGGAGTGTGTCTGTATATATAGCTATTATTGGTGGTTTTGTCCCGTCCGGGATTTACTCTATGCCAATTCCAGCCTGGCCCAACATATTGCTGAATATGGGGCAATGAGCGTCAGCTATCGCGAATGCTGTCAGAGTAGAGCCGAAAGCTAAGAAATCTTGCCATAGTTGGCTCATAGGGTTTCTCTCCTGTGTCAGTTCCTTCTTGATGGCTGGGGGAACTTGTCTATGCAGTTCACCTCAAGCCACACATCTCACAGCATATCCAATGTCTGAAATTCTAAATTACCCATCAGAGTGGTGGAGGAGTGCCACCAAAGGCTCGTGGTGGATTATACCACCCACGGACGAAGACGAAGCGGAAGAGAATTTCTTAAAAACTAGCCGAAAACGAAGATACCGCCATCATCCACAGTACATATGGCCGTGGATATTATCTACTCTATTTTTTGCTAGTATGACGTTGGTATTATTCATCAGAAATTGGCAGATGAATACACCTCAGACCTCGATAAATGGACCTAGTCGACCAACAGATCTCGGTATGACCCCATTTTATCAAGTTTTAAGCACGTTGAAGTGAGATTTCGAGACGCGACTTGACTTCTGACATAAATCTGGCAATGAAAAGAGCCAGCCCGAGAATGGATAACAGAGCACGAAATTCAGTTTGGAGGTGGACTTGTCTATAACAAACAGGGAAAGTTACTTCGCGAGCCCTATCTCAACGAAGAAGAGTGGGTTGGATCTCCATCACCAGAAATGGACGCATTATGGGATCATATTGAGGCAGGTAAGACTACAGATGTAGAGCGAATAGCTCAAAAGATCTATGACAGTTGCTCACGATAAATGTACAAATAGGCTCAATAATCTTGCTTGCGGACTCCGAAGCCGATATGGTGCGAGATAAAACGACGCTTCTTGATGGTTATTGGGTCACTGGGCTAGATGTAATACATCAGGTTCATTGCTTGGTGAGTTTTCGAATAAGTCGAGTTCTTACTGTGCCCCAAGCTTACTCGTATTGGCGGGTAGAATAAAGTGCGCAAGGCATTGTATCCCGAGTACTACCACCCTTTACAGTCAAATGAAACCGAGAAGCTACATGTCGGTAAGTGGCTTCCCTTTTGTTTCTGGCTCGATATTTCATTTGCAGTTATAACTAACTTTGTCTCCTTCAGAACATTGTCTAGATTATGTTCGACAGGCTGTAATGTGCAATGCGGACATATCTCCCGTGACGCATACTTGGTATGAAAGTGCGCAAACGTTCGGTCCTGAATTTCGAACTAAACATACATGTCGGAACTTTGAAGCTCTACTGCAGTGGTCCTTGGACAGGTCTACTGAAGTTACAAAGGCCAAAGGCACTGGGCCTGAAACTGCTCAAAACCCCGACGTTGTGGTGCCCGGGACATTGAAGGGCCAACACCACAAAGATCATGGAGAACATGCTGGGCATTGAGTGGACCTAATGTCAAGCACAAGACATGAACAAGTAAACCTCTGAAAAAAATGAAAACAAATTGATCTCAAAATACCATGGCAATATTGTCTTCTGTGTAATCAGAGGCATTCTAATCCGCATCAGACCCCGCTAAAGGCTGGGTTTCATCTATATCCATGAGCTCCTGATCCCGGACAGGTTCCAAAATGAATAATCCAAGTAGACAGATCCCACACCATGCCGCTAAGCCAAAGTATGAGAGCCCAAACCAAACCCCATTAAACTTCATACCCAGTGCAAAAAGCCACGCTAATGCCGGCCCTGCGAACAGAGAGCCGAGAGTTTCCGAGAACCCGATCATCGTATTCATCTTCGACTTGTCGTGTGATGGCATATAGCTCATAGCTATGGATCGGCATATGGCGCTCAATCCAGCCCCTGATGTCTGAAGTATCAAGCCAAATATTACAAGGCTTATATGCGAGGCTCCCGTAAGAAGGGCTCCGAATATCACCAAACAAGCCGAGACGCGCCCAAGCATTAAGTCTTTGGCAGCTGGCCGAAGGTATTTTGAAAGCAGCTTTGATATCACGGGAAATAAGACAAGTAACACGAGCATCTGAGTGATTCCGCGAGCTGTAAGGAGATAGCCAACGTCTGCGAAAGTCCAGTCAAACCGCTTGCTCACATATTGCATGAGCAGTTGGCCATAGGCTATACCCTCGGGGTTGACCCTGAGATAGGTGATCAGAATCAAAACAATTGGCAATGAGCGAAGCCTCTGGATGGATGTTTTGAGACCAGTCCAGGATTGTGAAAAACGTGACTTGAACGTGCTAGGCGAAAGCTCTCCCCATTCTGAGGCATCTCTCTCAAGAGGGTCATCTCTGAGTGTGATTACCTCAGGAAGGAAGACCAGCAAGCCCATACTGGCGGGAACCATCAAGGTACCAATGAGAATAGGGAGCCATGGTGAATATTTTTCCATTAGTTTAGAAGAGATCGCCGGACCAGCTGAAGATCCGGACAAACTTCCAAATGCCATCACAAAATACGAAATTGTTCTGGATTTATGACTGTCAGTGGGTTCAAGACCGTTTGGTATCAGAAAGTAGCATACATATCTGTGTCAGGCACCAGATCTGAAGCCAGGGAATATAGGCCGGCATTGATAACAGTGCTTCCACCACCGATTAAAGTGAATAGAGGGCCCAAGAGGATGTATTCGATCGCCAACAGATTAGAGAACTTCAGGACAGCCAGAACATAAGCAAGGTACAACACGGTTCCCGTGTTGGATAAATAGATAATCGGTTTGCGACCAAGCCTAGAATGATATTCAACCATTTACATTGTTGTTCCTCCAGCAGATAGTTTGCAGAACTCACTTATCAGCCAAGACACCGTAAGGGAATGCAGCAATGAGACCTATTATGACAGGTGAGTTCGCCGAGACCTTCCATCAAGGTACCAGTCACTGTGGTTGACATACTGGTCACGGACTCTATCACTCCAAATGAAGCGTTGAGATACGCAAGTTTAGATTGAATCCTGTCGACCTTGCATATTGCTATATCGATTGAGTCCTGTCGCCCAATTTCACCTAAATACCGGTCGCACAAGTTGTCTTCCATCAGCTGGGTCAAGGGAACTTGAACGATCGCAGTAGCTCCCGACAAGAAAAAGATGCATAGAGATAAGAGAGAAGTCGCGAGGTGAGGGTTTTGCGGGCGTAGTGATGATCTGGACCTGCGCGGTCCTAATAGCGGAGCGGTCTCGTTTTCATGATCCATCGAGGAAGGGAATAGCAAATAAACACTAGGTGGCTGCCAACATTCAACTGAAAGTAATCACTGGAGAGGAGATTTACAAAAGAAAGGTTCCAACATGGGGTTGCAAGCTGTCCCGATTCACAGATGCCAAATAAATGGCCCGCGACAGGGATGCAATCACGGCATCCTAAGGACCTTTGCGCGATCACTGCTGCAGGTTTTATTTTACAGCTGAATCTACAATCGCCGTCATATGCTGACATATTGCGGCAGTCCAATTTGAGGCCTATATTTCCAATAATACACCAGCGACCTGATTTTTCTCAACTTCAACTTGGTTATTCGTAACGGTGCTTCTGGATGCCGCACGCATTGCGTTCCTTCGCAG